>JASAMZ010004632.1:0-12546 GCA_030248115.1 Linhomoeus sp. GSCO2_2 | reverse complement strand
GAATTGATCCATACCTGCAAACCCAGTGTGTTGTTATTTTACTTTTGTTAAGTCACTGGATCAGGCAGTAGCCCAGCCACTGTCATCTACAAAGAACCAGTTCATCATGCCACCCAGTCTGTTTAAGAACTGTTTCAATTTGCAGTGGTCCTTTTGACCATCATCATGAGCAAGTCATGTGCAATAGCCCCAAATAACTGCTAAGGATTCAAATCAAATACAAATGCATCATTTTTCCACTTCCCATATTTCAAAAAGCACATGCTTTATGTTTTACCTCCTCATTAACACCAGGCCTCCAAGTCTTTGAACTGCTTGTATTTTACCATCTGCCCAGGTCACCAGTGGGTTCCTAGTGGCAATGCCAAAGAGCCCAGGCTGTTGGTGTGCAAGGACAGGTCACCAGCAGTTCCATATGAGGAAAGGGCCAGTTGTTGAGTCCCATTAAAGGAACCCTACTGCCCAGGAGGCCATGCTTGCCATGCCATAAGTTCCATAGGACAGGATATGAGTCAAGTTGCTGCCTTGCACCTTTGGAGAAGCAGCCCAGACGTTGGGGTAAGCCTGGCAAAGCTGCCACATGCTCCGGGAAAGAGGGACTCGTCCAGGTCTTCAGCGTAGTTCCACACCACTGGCTCCACCAGACTGCCCAGCCTGGTGTCGAGTAAATCACGGTGGTCGCACGACAGTATGTACGAAATGATAGATGAAACCAGAGCGTGTTGTCAATGGCATGGTCGGGTGGGGGATGTATTGCCTTGAAACCCCCACCCCCCACTTAATACCGGCATACTAAAGTCCGTTCAAAAATAATGAAAGCTGGAGGTTTTTCGGCTGGCTCCGTGACCTGTTTCAAGGTAAGAGCGCGGTCGGGGTACCATTCGATAGACCATGGAGAGTGGGTTTGCACCATGCGTGTTTTGCGAAAAATACGCAACACGCACAGAAAATAACGCTCGCTGAAAAAAATCGGCTTTTTTAATACGGGGCCGATTTTTCTCATTTCAATTGCATTTTGTAGAGCAATATGTCCTTATTAAGTGTGTAAAATTTCGCGACCCCAGCTTGACGCACAAGAAAGTTACAGCGATTTTCCAGACCCCTACTTTTTTTAATCCTTAACAAATTTCTAAAATCGCCGCAAAAAATTGCCAAAACTCGCAACTTGCGAATGGCTTGACCGATCTTGCTCATATTTGGACAGCGTATGGTAGACATATAGGACTAGCTCAAAAGCAATTGACAGCCCAGCAGCCCCCATATTCTCAGCGGCGGCCTTTTCAAGATGCCGTCGCGGAAAAAGGGAACTGGGTGGGGACTGGGTATATTTTTTAATCCGACACGGCCAAACTGCAGTGCGCTGCCGTATGTACCCATGCCCTCGAAGAGTGTGCCAAGTAACGCCGAGATTTCTCAATCGTCATAAAAGATATTCGCAAAAGAAAATTTTTTCCTTGTCTGGCGGGCGCTGTAATTTTTCCACTTTGGTTGATTGGCTGCAACTTTTTGCCTGGTACGACTATCTAGCTCTGGTTTTTTTTGTTCGATGCGTCGTCCGGTTTTCAACATTTTTGTTGGTTACGACTATGTTCGAATTCTGCAGCTATCGGGAGCTACGGTGCAGCCAAGCCAATCGGAAAAATCTACTAATATCGTTACACTGAGGCCAAAATCGCAGAGTATCTCAGGAACCAAAAATGTAGTGCACACATCGGCGCATAGATTGGTGCATAAATGAAGCCACTAGAACTAGCCAGCAACAAGTTATGGCCAGAAAATGGCAGCTCAAAAATCTGAGCGGCAAAACGGCCAATTTGGCGTTTCTAGCAGCATATTTGAATGGTTGCTGTTCGCGAAGTTTCGGATCGATAGGTCTGATATTTTATGCGAAGGTAGTCCTATACGTTTACCATACGCTGTCCAAATATGAGCAAGATCGGTCAAGCCATTCGCAAGTTACAGAGTTTTGGCAATTTTTTGCGGCGATTTTAAAAATTTGTTAAGGATTAAAAAAAGTAGGGGTCGGGAGAATCGCTGTAACTTTCCTGTGCGTCAAGCTAGGGTCGCGAAATTTTACACACTTAATAAGAACATATTGCTCTACAAAATGCAATTGAAATGAGAAAAATCGGCCCCGTATTAAAAAAGTCGATTTTTTTCAGCGAGCGTTATTTTCTGTGCGTGTTGCGTAATTTTCGCAAAACACGCATGGTGCAAACCCACTCTCCATGGTCTATCGAATGGTACCCCGACCGCGCTCTTACCTTGAAACAGGTCACGGAGCCAGCCGAAAAACCTCCAGTTCTCATTATTTTTGAACGGACTTTAATTGCTTTCGGCGCTCTAAATGGAGAAAAATTCCGCCTGCGACACTCTGAATAGCGAAGCTTTGTGTTTACGGCCAACAACAGCACTTCTAACCTGCACTGAAAATTGTGTGCGCACTAGCGCTGAAATAGATATAAAATTGCCAAGCTCTTCTGTCCATCCAACTTATCAATCCTGGCTGCGCCACTGCGCGCCGCTCTAGACAGTGGCCGCGCGAATATTGGCTGCGCGCGTTCCAGTTCCTTCTTCGCAAAACATTCCAACTTCGCAACCGCTGCTCACTTGAACTCGCGGAGCAGCTGGGCGTCCACGTTGCTCAGCATGTCGTGCCACATGAGCACCTTGGGAAGCTTCTGACGCTTCTGTTGCTGCTGCTGCTTCGCCGCAGTGGCGTTGATCACGTGACCTGCTATGGTGGCGATGTGGTTGAGCATGATGCGCTCTCGGCCCTCCGACTGCTGCTGCTGCTCAGAGATCCAACTGACGTCCTTAGGGCACATGGCCACCTGTTGAATGGGAGAGAGTGGAGTGCTGTAGGTACTGTAGGCAAACATGAGTACACTACTGTAGATACTGTAGCACCACGTTGAGAGATTCGGAAAGTGGAGTTCTGGAAGGAAACTACGTGCGAGCAACTGTGCTGAATGTACGAGACACGTCTAGAAGATGTCTTTCCCTTGTTCGGTCTAGTGTAGGTAGGGACAGAATCGCGCTCAAACACAGAATGTCCACACTGTAAGCTTAGCAAGTAGTCTTAGATTCTCCCTAGGACCCGAAAAAGGCACCTAGCGCGTTTTCGTTTCACCCTCTCTCTAGACGAAGCGGTAGCCACTGGATGGAAATTACAAAGGGGGCGCGAATAAATCATGCAGATTGCCGCCGTCGCCGCCGCCTTCAACGAAACGCCTGGTGTTACAGACGCATGACTAACGAGGGCTGAGCTACATAGCAGAGACAGGGCCGAAATGTGGGTACATAGCGTTGCATAAACACATACGTTCGGTCAAATTCACGGAGGACGCAAGTCGAGAAGCTACCTGAAAGGCTTCATCGGCCCCAATGTGGAAGTAGGGCATGGGGAACTGCAGATGAAGCGAGAGCACCTGATCTATGGCCGTCTTCACCAGATCAACAGCTTCCGCGTCCGCCAAACAGATCACCTGAGAACGAGTGGGGTAAAGGGTTATTTTAATCGATCGTGTGACAAAACAAGTCACACTGCAGCCGATATTTGTGCTCCACAAGCTTCTATGGACATACAGTAAGACCTCCAATAAGCACCCAGGGCGCCTATTTCAACGTAACTCCAGATGGAAACGATAATTCGAGTGGTGCGCTTATTACAGTAGTCAATTGAATCGCCCGAGATCGCAGCAGCCACGCCGACCCACCTGCGGGTACTTGTCGACCTGTCTCAGGTGCTTGAAGCGGTCAAACTTCAGTATCCACTCCAAATGGCCGAAAGTCTGAACTAGCGGGATTATGTCGAGCGCTTCCTCCGCCGCCCAGCCCAGAATCTGCAGGATCTCCGCTTCCGAGTAGGCAAAAGCGTTCCTGCCGATCGCCAGCTTCCCTATAGATATCGGTTAGATTTCGAGCAAAAAATGTGACGATTTTTTTATGTTTGAGAATTCCGATACCTCACCCGTGTATGGGAACATGTCCTCCCACTCGAGAAGCACCCCCGTGGCGCCCAGCCGCTTGAGAAACTTGAAAATGGGCCGAAACTGCGCCGCCTTCGGAGCGGCGCCCTTGAGATCGAAGTGGACGATTCGGTTGCCTGGATAGCGCATAATTGTAGCTCGAGCTCGCAATTTTTATTGTACAAGTTTAGACTCTGTAGTATACCGGGTATGAATCTGCCCCGCTTGAGCACCGGGTAGGGCCACTCGCCCGGCTTGACGATCTCGACGGCGGCGCTGATCGCGTCGCCTTCCTGTGGATCGGCCGTCGTCGTCGCCACCACCTGCGGCAGAAGCTGCGGCGCCTTCTTGCGCTTGGAGCCGCCATCGGCCTCTTCCAGGAAGGGACGCTCTTGCTGGCTCTGAAGATGGTAGTGCCAATTACTGCCGTGCGTCTACTACTGCTTTTAGTTGCCTACAGCAGTGTCGAAGGTACGTACGGCGCATGCATGTATTCCTCTAACCGCCGAGAATAGCACCCAACTGACCCCTCTGTGCCGAGGTAGAAGTGGTCTGGCACCCTGAGCCTGCTTCTCGTCCACATAATCCTTGTCGTCGGGAGCCGCCTTCGCCTCCAGGCGAATCAGAGGAGCTTCGTCAACCTTTCCCCCGACGACAGAGCTTTTGACGACGAATTCTCGCTTGGCAGACGGCGCGACGACCAAAGGATCGCCTTCCTTTTTACGCCGTTTGCCGCCACCGCCCCTGCCGACGACCAGAAGAACGATCAGAAGCCCGATTCCGATCGAGCCGATCACGGCGACTGCCTTCCCGCGCAGTCGAATCGTCCTCATTTTGGGAGCAAACCACATTTGATCAGTAATGAATGCACCGAACCGAATACTCCAATAAGTGGCATGCCGTGAATTCTAGCTTCGACTGGTCAGGATTTTAGCCTCAGCCCTCAACTGAGAACTGACAAAACATTGAAAGGCACAGAGGTGAACGTACGGTCAATTTGAGATGTGAAAAGTGGGGTATTGTTTTGTTACTAGTGGCTAGTGAGGTTTCGAAACTCTGACAGGCTTCTATTCGATTTCTCTAACAATATCGCCTTTTTGGAGGGCGCCTGCATGTTTGCCAAACCTTCCTTCATGCGGGGGGAGGGGATATTTGGGTGGTCTGTTATTGGAGCAGACAAATGAAGAGAGCAGGGGGTCCACTTATTGGAGTATTCACAGTTGAGCTTCTATTCACAGGCTCTCGAATGGGTAGCTGCCGCCATTTGATATTGAAATTATGCACCAACAACGCGGGGACTACAACTACTTGGGAGTCAGCAAACAGAAATCAATCAAAGGCCGTCGCTTCCTTCCCCGACCACTTGACACTGATGTTTGACCCGCTTCTCGGCACTGCGCATTCCTCCATTGCACGGGTACGGTATTCCACACAAGGAAGCTCGACATTTGAATAAGACACCGAACAATCTGTGTGCCACACAACAGAGAGATAAACGGAACCTGCGTCTATGCAAGTGAAATGGTCAACACGCAGAACAAACCAGGTAGTGTGCGCGGCCGCATTGCGATTAGCAATTGTGAGTGAAGTGCTCCCACTCCCAACAAGTGTCGCCCGACGCATTGAAACGCGCCGAAAGAAAACGGTGATACTGTACCAACAGCTCAGAAGCGAGAGCAGAAATGGCAAGTGTTGCCTTTCAGGCGTACATACAATGCAATGATGAGACAACAAAGTTTCACCGGTTCAGAGGGCGCACGATGTGAGAGGAGAGACACACAGACGTGACATCTCAGGAGTGGGGGTTGGAATTTACACTGTATGGGTAACGGGGGGGGGGGGGGGGGGGGGGGGAGGGGCAAGATGCGCCGCAGAAAAAAATTACCGATTGTGGTCCTTTCTCTTACATCAGCGCCGCATGCGAAACCTTGACGTGTGAGTTTCAGCACGACATATCAAATCAAGTCTAACTAATCACAACGTTTTATCACCGCGGAGGAAGGAGGCCTAGTGGTACGGTAGGTACTCCACGATAACCAACGGAAGGAAGGCCGATTACATTGGCGTGAGGGCATACGCTTACACTAAACAGTTACATCCCATTCGGTCCTGAAGGTTGTCGCGTTGGTATGTACGGGCGCTCTCGCACCCACAGCACATAGGAAATTTCTCAAGTAAATTTATACATAGACTAGAGCGAATTAAAAGAAGAGGAGAAGCGAGCCGTAGCAGCCGAGTCTGACGCGGCACGGCCGGCTGCCTAGTCCCTACCGTTCGACGAAGAAGATGACGACGACGGAGGAAGGCGACGGGGAGACGAGGACGAAGACGACGGAAGAGGACGAGCCGACGGCGGAAGTGAAGATGGAAGCCGGCAGCGGTCGAATCGTCGCTGAGGCAAGAATGGCTCCAGCTGTGGTCGCCGACCGACGTCCGCCCAGAGCGAAGAAGGCAAGGAACAGAAGGGCGACGACGGCGGCGTCAACTGGCGAACTTCCCTCATCGGACAACAGTGATCCCACGGCAACTGCCGCAACGGCAGCAGAAGGCGCCGAGCCCGACCAGACGAGTACCCGAGACTCCCGACGGATTGCGGCGACGACAAACGCGAAGGCTCAGGAAGAGACGGAGAGTATCGACGGTCGCATTCCCACACCTGCTGCCCCCAGCGGCCAGCGAAGCAACAGAAGGTCGACTGTGGCCAAGACAAGACCCCCTCGCTCGATGACAAGACCCCAATACAAGACACCGACGAGAAAGAAGCGGGGCCATGTCACGGTTAGGGCACCTGGTTCCAAGAAACGGTCGGCCAGTGCTCCGCCTAGGATGATCAAAATCCCGCCCATGCAATCGACAACGACAGAACTGACAGACACAAGCGCCTCGACAACTTCCGCTCAACGCGAGGCCTCGCCGCGGCAGAAGTTCGGGAGAAGAGAGAACGACGAGACTGAGTCTGCGGCGACGCCCTCGCGCCGCAAAAACGCCAGAGCTGAACGCCGGCAAGATTCGCAAGGCAGCCAGTGCGGAAGGAAGGCCCAGCAGAAGGCGAAGCAGACGACCAACCAGAAGGCGAAGGAGCAGAAGACAAAGGACAAGACCAACCAGAAGACAAAGGACAAGACGAAGCAGAAGACGAAGAAGAATACGAATCAGGCGGCGCCAATGCCCAGACAAATGCCAGGGCTGCGACCAACAGGCGAAACCCTCGCCAGGACCGATCCCTGCCTTGCGCTTACTGCTGTAGCGGAGGCGGAGAAGTACCTGCAACTGGAGTCAAGTCAACTCAAGAGCCAGACAGCTCACGACGAAGAAAAGCAGCGCAGCCTCCTGGCGCTCCAGACGAAGCTTTCATACGAGCGTCGACAACTGCTGGGAACGAGGGCGCTCTATTCTGTCGCAGTTGAGACGGCCAGCGACAAACTGCTCGGATGGACGACTCAGTGGGCGGCGTCTGCAGCCCCGTCTTCTGCTGCCACCGATCGATCGGAAGCCGGCTCGAGCTTGGCGAAAACTCTGCGGGGAGTTCTACTGTCGACGGCGACGGCAAAGCTGGCCGGTCCGGGACTTCTTCGCTATCGGAGCCAGCCCAACCCAATCGTCCAGCTGTTCAGTCCGAAGCCACCATCTGGATCTGTCTTCTTCAAGCAAGCGGTCAAGGAGTGGAAGCAGGCCGTCCAGAAAGAAAGAAAGCTGGCGTCGAAGCGATTGAAGGAAGGATGAAGGCTTGGCTTGAAGAAGATGAAGATGAAGAGGAAGAAGATGAAGACTAAATCGGATCAGTGATCGAGCCCGCTGCGCTTGATGTTTTGTCGCAAACCCATTGACCGAAAAACACCAAATGGTCATAGCATAGGCCGACCTACTTTCGACCTGATGCGCAGGTACCCTTAGAATCCACAGAGCATGGTCAAACAAGTTAGGTACCTATTCGTGACAATGAGTCTCACGTCTCAGACAGGCAATCCGCGTGGTCGTTTGAGCGGATGTCAGAAATGATTACGGTCGTCGCTTGATTCAAATTGTGCAGGCTACGCAGTTTGTTAAATTTGAAATTCAAATTTTAAAGTGATTACGGTCGTCGCTTGATTCAAACACGGCGAGTTACGCAGTTAGTCTATTTAAAATTCAAATTTTGAAATAATTACGGTCATCGCTTGATTCAAATTGCGTAGGCTACGCAGTTTGTCCATTTGTAATTAAAATTTAAAAATGATTATGGTCATCGCTTGATTCAAACTCGACGAGTTACCCAATTTGTCTATTCGAAATTCAAATTTTAAAATGATTACGGTCATCGCTTAATTCAAACTGCATAGGTACTCAGTTTTCCATTTGAAATTCAAATTTGGCCGTGCGCAGCTTGTTCATTTGAAATTCAAATTTCATCGAGTGCTGCGTGGACCACTTCGGCCACAATCACGAAGCGCCTTCGCCAAGTGACGAAGAAGACGGCGATGGCTCGGCGCAGAAGCGCAAGAGGCCTGCGAAGGCGACGACGGAACTCGGACCGGAGGCGCCAGTGGTCTGGCTTCCCAGGGCGGCCGACGCGTCCTCGGTTGGCTTCCACTGCCCGCAAGAGGGCTGCCGGCGCCGCTATCGTCGTTTCCACGCCCTCAGAGCGCATTGCGCCCAGAAGCACGGGGTGCAGCTGCGCCTCGAGGGCCTCAAGAGCCGCCAGAAGAAGCGTCGACTGCGCTCGCTGCGGCGCCAAGTTCGAGTCGACGCGGGAGTTGTGCCCCCACGTGGCGGAGAACGGCGACCACTGGGGCGGCCAGGGGATCTTCTCCGACCCCGAGAACGCCTACGCCGTTGAGCGACGGAGCTTCGAGTCCGAGGAAGCCTTCGAGCTGTGGAAGAAGCAAAGGGAGACGGAGTCGGGCGAAGGTTTCATTAGGAAGAACGATCAATTGAGAACGAAGAACGTTAAGAGGACACGAGAGTGTATCGGACGAGTAGGAGCGTCGTCAAGTGCGGCCACGTCTGCACCGCCTTCATTGTGGCCAGAGTCCAGGCGAGCGGGTGAGTGACTTCTAACCGTCTTCTAACCGTCGTCTTAGCTAGTTGCTATTGTTATACTGTATTCCGCTTTGGTTGAGGATCCATCCATTTCTTCCTGAGATAGCTCAGATTCACTGAAAGAATCGATGCCAATATTGGCAGTGTGCCAACTTTCGATCGTTTTACCAAGTTCTGTCAAGCAAACGGCCTTCCTTTCGTCAATTCAGGTCGGTGCAAATCGAGTACTGTCTGGAGCACTTCGGTCACGACCTCGAGACACCCCGACCCCGAACTTCCCGAGATCATTTCGACGACGTCCTTTGCCAAGACGCCGTCTTGCCTCCGCAAGGTTGGTTAGTTGGTTATTGTACCGGGTCTTTCGAAATTCCAGCCTCCCATCCACAGCACGCTGTATAAAAGCTAGCGAGGTCATACACGCATACATGGTACCTTAATGTCTTCACAACTCGGACGCAAACATTCAGCACTCTATCTCGACATACGCGCGAATGCGGCCGCAAACAGAAGAAGAATAACATGCAACCCAACTTTGATAGTGCACTACGCGAGATTGGTAAAAGCTACGAAAGTCATTCCTGCGTCGTTTGATAGCTCATTACGTTCACTTCAAATGCCGTCTTGCCGCCTCCCAAAGGTCGTCCTGCTGACAAGTTGTAGCTAGTAGTAGCCACTAGTGCCTTTAGCCCGTAGGTGATACTGTGTCATCTATCGTTGATAGCAACTGTTTTGAGCGCCAGATTGTTAGTGCTAAAGTTGTCAAAGATAGATCGCCTGCCGCCACTGTTCGCATGTCTGAAGACCATTCGATCGTTCCTTTGGGACTGCCAGACTGTTCTTCTGTGCAGTGCATCTGTGCTCTCAAGCCCATTGAATGAGACAGACCGCTCACCACCATTGCGCGCAAGTCTGAAGACCATTGATGTCTGAAGACCATGATAGCAATCGGTCTCAAGTGAGACATGACAGATCGCCTGCCACCACTGCTTGTAAGTCTGACGACCAATCGATCACTTGTTTGCGCCCGATCTCAGCTGTTCTGTGTGGTGGATCGCCTGCCAGTGACGTTCTCAAGCGCATTGAATGAGACAGATCGCTCGTCACCACTGCTCGCAAGTCTGATGACCATTCTATCGTTCGTCCATGCCTGATGGCAACAGTTCAGTGCGGTTGATTGACAAAACAAAGGTTTTTGTCAGCAGCAAAAAATTGACGCTTGACGCGAGGACCGAACCAGCGACTTACAGATTCATAGCCCGACGCCTCAACCACTGGACCACTTCTCTTGCATTTTGTGTTTCGGCTGGGCGCTTATAAGAGCGCGGGTCAATTGCGCGCAGTCTTTAGGATAATGGACGCAGATTCAATCACAGACATCGTTAGCCGCTTAGTATATAGGAAAGGCGACGCGGTCGTCAAGTTTTCAGTAATTTTGCGTTTTGAGCCCGCATTTACGCGTAAGTTGAGATAGAGTGTTGAATTTTTGCATCCGAGTTGAGAAGACATTACGGTACCATGGGTAAAAGTATTACCTCGCTAGCTTTAATACAGCGTGGTGTGGATTGGGGGGGGGGAGGCTGGAATTTCGAAAGACCCGGTACAGTGGTGGTAGTGTGGACGCTACTATTGTTGGGGGGGGGGGGGGAACTCTTGCGCCAGACTTGTACTTTTCAGACGACTGCCCGACTCCGAGTGGCGTCCAGACCAAGCGTCTTCTGGAGGAGGCGGAGCAGAGGACGCAGCTCGACGCTCAACTGGCCGACTTCGTCCAACTGAGGAACGGGAAGGGCGGCGCGCCTCTGCCGGGCGACCCGCGCTCCCTCAAGGCGGCCCGGCAGCATCTCGCAAAGTTTGGGTTACGGTAGTTCGATTGCGCCTACGGTATAGACATCCAGCCGATTCGCAGGGCGCTGCAATTCACAAGAACGCCGTCGGCGCAGCCGAGAAGCCGACGACGATGCCTACTGGCAGGAAGCGCCCCGCGCTGCCTAAAGTGCGCAAGTCGGCCGCTTCAAGTCGACGACGACGAATTCCCGAAGAGACGCGGCTGGCGGAGAGGACGGCGCATCGACTGGCCAACGCTTGGGAGGGCGACGGAAGCCAGCAGCATCCCCACTTCTACCATTCCAATGAAGGCGTCGACATGGAGCAGTACTACGAGTACGACGACCACGAAGTGCGCCAGTGGCGGTGACTGATGCCTGCCGGCCGACTACGGTGTGACGCGCCGTTGGCTCATTCCTAGTTCTCGAGTCGAATTTTGTTGCTGGACTTGGCCACTCCGACAGAAGTGGAAGATTGACCAGTAATTACAAAGCAGCCCCATTTGAAGTGAATACTGTTTTCCATTTTCCACCGGCTGTTGTGTGAAACGTGCTCGCTTCGTTTTGTCCAGCGATTACCTGTTGCGAAGTAGGTGCGTGTGCACGGTTTCTTGTGGTGTCCTATGGGCCGACAATACGCATTGTGCACTTCAGAGCTGCTCTGCGCTCTTTCGGCCTCTGGTCTCTTTCACTGAGTGGCATTACGGTCTACTAGCGGATAATCCTACTTACAGTGTGACGTACAATCGGTTCGTTATATTTCCGGCACTTTTTGATGCCAACCGTTGCGCCCCTGGCGTTCCGTTTGGGCCGAATTGGTTCACAGCTGCTCAGTAGCCGCTTTGCTGCAATGGCCGAGCCTGCTCAGGGGACGCGACAGAGTTCGGACATGGCTGCCTTCAGAGGGGAAGTCGCCGCGGCCAAGTACGTCGTCGCCCTGACCGGTAGCGGCTCTAGTGTTTGCTACCGTAGTTTCGGCCGCAGTAAGGTACTGTAGAACAAATGTTTCACGGCTTAATACTTTCGCAGATTGCCGGCTGATGACTTCGAAAGGTTAGCATGTACTAGTGTTAGCATACTTATTTCGCTCATATGTAGAACTTCGCGGAAAGAAAGCTGTCGCGAAATCCGCTAGTTTCATGCCCGCGAAAGTTTGCTGTTTTACAGTAGCAGGATTACTGTAGCTCGTCTTTATAGGACAATTAGGCACAGTAGAGACCTTCGAACTCACTACGGTACTCGAATTTGCATTCATTTGCCTTGTCAGGGGCGGGCATCAGCGCCGAGAGCGGCATCCCCACCTTCCGTGGGGCTGGGGGCTACTGGCGCACCTACGAGGCGACGTCGCTGGCGTCTCCGCAGGCCTTCGCCAAGAATCCCTCTCTCGTCTGGGAGTTCTACCATCACCGAAGGGAGGTGGCGCGCGCCAAGCTGCCCAATTCGGTAGGTGGCTTTGAGCAATGGGGGGAGGGGGTTACCCCGGGTTTCGAAGCCGGTGCGGCTATGTGGGGGGGGGGGGTGGGGGAAGAACAAGAATCGCGTTCTTGGAGCACTCCAGAAACGGCCAAGACGCTTATTTTTACTCGATTTCGAAGCTAATTGAACCAAAGAATGCTCAAATTTAGCGCCGCAGGCGAAAATCCCCCTCCCCAGTCGCACCTACAGTTTGTAGCTCGAGTGTTTTACCATACTGTGGTACACGCTTCTTTCTTTCTAAGGCGCACGTAGCGTTA
>JASAMZ010004631.1:20000-34922 GCA_030248115.1 Linhomoeus sp. GSCO2_2 | reverse complement strand
TGTTGCTAATTTTGCATATTCGAGATATTAACAATTTAAATATGAAAATGTCGAAAATCGACTTTTTCGCCTAATGGGAGCGAAATTTCTTAAGAAATGGAAAGAGCATAGACCGTGGATAATTTGTAACACAAAAGAATTTTTTTGCAAATGTGAAATTTGATTGAAATACGCGATTAGTTGTCGAAATTTCATAAAATGACAAATATTCAACGTCTTTTATAACGAATGTGAATGCAGAAATGGAAAGGTCGTGTGCCGTAAGAATTTGTGACATATTTCTATAGTTGTCAAAATTTGTAATTTTGATATTTTTACGATTAAAATAGGATTATGTCAAAAATCGACTTTTTTGTCTGATGAGCTAGAGGTTAAATTTCTTCAGAAATGCGCAAGGACATACATAGACCGCGGATAATTTGTAGCACAAAATCAATTTTTTGCAGATGTGGAATTTGGTAAAAATACGCGACTATTTGTCAAAATTTTATAAATCAACAAAAAACCGAACGGCTATATTTTGACAAAAGTGAATGCCGAAATGTAAAGACCGTACGCCAACAAGGATTTGTGACACAGTTCTACAGTTTTCAAAAGTTGTAATTTTGAAACATTCACAATTAAAATACGTAAATGTCAAAAATCAGCTTTTTCGTCCGATGAGCTAGCGACAAAATTTCTTCAGAAATAAAATGGCAGACGCATAAACAAGGGATTTGATGATTGTGAATGCAGAAACAGAAAGATCGTATGCCAAACAGAATTCCTGGTAGAGAACGACTGCACAAAACAGTTGGCAAGTTTTTTTCGATGCGGCTTATTCGCACAGGTATAAAACATCATATGAACGGCGTCGTATCATGCCGATAACATATAGCGAACGCGGCGATATCACAGAGCTTTAGATCAGCTGTACAGACAACCGTATCGTGGGAAAAACTGCACTTGATTTGTGGTACACGTTCTCGAAATACCTTCTCTAGACACGGCTAATAATGTGTATTAAGTTCACTGTACTGTTCACCAAGATTTGACAGACACTATGCATAGGTTGAACTTTTTAGACACACAGCTTGTTCTTGCGGCGTGTTTACTAATAAAGAATTTGAGTCAGAATGCGAAATCCTTCGAATGACGTGCCGATTGCCGCTGTAATCGCAACACGAGCAATTCAGAGAGATTCCAGCGCAAAACTCAAAATTGTTTTCCGCAGTGCGTACTTTAGTAGGTAAAAATGTTTGCTGGCACATGAAAAGGAGCGTCGAGAGCTTTCAGCTGATGTGTCGATCGCCGCTCTACAACGTAAAATGTGCGTGTTGCAGCCGTCTTGTGCTTCTGTGCCTTTGGGTTACTGTAGCTCGCAAGATTAAAATTTTTGAGTTTCGATCGATGGGATTGCAAATGATCAGTGAGTCGAGAGCTATTATATAAGATTGAGATCGTCTCTCTGCGGCGCAAACTGAGCAATTTTGAGGTTTTGGCGTCAAAATCTCGAGAATGACGTTTTCTGTGGTGGTGTCGTCCAGCTGAGGCCGGGCGAAACAAAAGGCCCATACCTACAATATCTCCATCCCATCCCACCATTACGTGCCTAGTGCATACCGCCGTATATGTCCATATGAGTTGAGCTTGAAATATGCTCTAGCTTTCACTTGTCTCTCATGCACGGCGTTGGGGCTCAGTAGTAGTTGACGTCCTTTGACGAAATTGTACTTCAGGTCATAGCTTATTCTGTGAGGAATGAGAGTCTCATCCGCAACGCAGCGTCACTACAGGACAAGGGGGGGGGGGGCGGAGGTGGCGGCGCCCCCCCCCCAATTAGGACAACCTCAGAGAAAAAAAATTCCTGCACAATGCCAAATATGCAATTTTTTTTGCCTGCGGTACAACTGAAGCAAAAGTTTCCATCTGAAGCTACAATATAGGCAGAAAGGAAGTTTCCAGCGGCCCTAATTTTGGACTGATCTTATCAGAATAGTAGATGAAACGTTGCTCCATTTTGCCTTCGGCGCTATTCATGTTTTGTTACATAGTTATCATAGTTTGGGTTTTGTCGGAACAGCAGTTTCAAAAGCAATGTTGTACTAAAACACCTACCTAAACACTGCAAAAAATGTTTGCCTGTGGTGGGTAACAGAAAATTACTTAAATTTCTTTTGGTAGCGCCCGCCCATTGAAATATCCTGTTCCGGCGCTGTAGGTTGTATTGACTCCGGGATAAATTGACGCCGCGTCAACTTTTCCCGCCTGGTAAATTGACGCGCGTCAACGTACTCGAGCTTATCGCGGGGTGCGTTGACGCCTGCTGCCTTATCCCATTGGAGTCAGACGTCCATACGCAAAGGACCGAAATAAGCCTTGGTTTGACACCTGATGACCGAAATTGATTGACACCTGATGCATAAGCTATTTTCATCTCCTCCGATAAAACACTGCCATTCCAAAGTTGATTTTTCATGGAATTCTTGCATTGAAAATGGAACGCATATGCATACGCAAACTTTTTGCTATGCGTGCCACGTAGGTAATACGTATACGCAAACGAGTTTGTTTGTTGCATACGCATGCCGTAAACGGCCGAATTGTGGCGCGCACCACTATTAAGTCAACCTCGCTCTACCATGCACCACTATTTGATCGTCCACCATAATTTGGACGTGCACCGCTTGTAATGTAGTTCGACCGCGAAAGACGCGCGCGCCCACGCTTCTCCGCCCCTCTCCCCTCCCCTCCCTCGCGCCCGTCGTCCGGGTCGCTTTTCGAGCCGTGAGAACCTAATTCGACGATGCTTAGACAAAGGGCTTTCATTCGGCGAGGAGCGCGGCGACTCTGGCGCTCGTTCGTCGCCCGCGCCTTCCCAGCTATCCCCTCTCCAGCTCGCGCGCGTCGTTTGCTTGGCTGTCAAAGTTTCACCAATTTAGCAGCGAGCAATTTCACCGAGCGTAGCTACACACTGTATCTAACAGAAAGCGGCCGGCATCGCCCATCGTAGCCTCCAAGTTGCGTTTGCACTGTTACAGAACTTTCGCTGCTCTGCTACAGTTTCGCACTCGCGCGCGGCGTTTTGCTTTGCTGTCAAAGTTTCACCCTTCAGATTTTGGAGCACCCTGTACCTACATACATACATTGCCTAATGCACCGACTAACAGAAGCGGCCTGCATCGCCAATCGTAGCACCTAAGTTGCATTTGCAAGTTTGTTACAGAAGTTTCGCTACTCTGCTACAGTTTCATTGCCTACGAGTTTTGTTGCAAAGCCCCATTTGTTGGCTTCGCATCGCGACAGGGAAGGGAACTTTGGCGCTGTCCGCTCGCCTGACACTCTCTCTAAAGGGCGGCGACGCAACTCGTCTCTCGCGAGAGGAGCGCTTGGCGTTCCCTTGTTAAGAAATTGAGCGGCGCTCCCTCCCTAGGCGCCTTCTGGCTTTTGTGAAGCGCCTTCACTGCCATGTAATCCCAGCGATGTTTCTAGCCTCGGCTGGCTGTCGCCTAAACAAATTGGACGTGTAGGTTGAACCAAAGCTCCACGCTGGATTGCTGACGATCACTCATTTCGAGCAAACTGCGCCCAGCTTTTGGAACAGGCGTTTTGCTTTGCTGTCAAAGTATCACCCTTCAGATTTTGGAGCACCCTGTACCTACATACTTTGCCTACTGCACTGACTAACAGAAGCGGCCAGCATTGTCAATCGTAGCCCCTAAGTTGTTTGCAAGTCTGTTACAGAAGTTTCGCTGCTCTCCCGTTACAGTTTCATTGCCTCCGAGTTTTGTTCCAAAGTTGGCTTCGCATCGCGACGGGGGAAGGGAACTTTGGCGCTGTCCGCTCGCCTGACACTCTCTCTAAAGGGCGGCGACGCAACTCGTCTCTCGCGAGAGGAGCGCTTGGCGTTCCCTTGTTAAGAAATCGAGCGGCGCTCCCTCCCTATTCTCTATCATGCAATCCCAGCGCTGTTTCTAGCTTCGGCTGGCTGTCGCCTAAACAAATTAGTCGTGTAGGTTGGGCCAAAGCTCCACGCTGGATTGTTCACGATCACTAACTTCGAGCAAACTGCGCCCTAGCTTTTGGAACAGGCGCCCTACTTTTGCTTTGCGTACCTACATGTACGTATGCGCCAAACTTCGAATGGTTTGACTCGCTCCTTTTAATCGCCGCTTACAGAGCAGACTTGAAAGGAGCGGCGCTTTCGCGGCTTCGACGGCGCTCGCCTCTCTCTCTCTCTCTTCGCGGCGCCACTCGTCTGAGAGATGCCAGCTGCGAATTAAGTGATTGCGCTCTAGCGTGAAACGCGCTCTGACGCCTGAATCGGTTCAGGCTGTGAAACCGCTTCGCTTTCATTCGCTCCCAAAATTACGAATGACCTCTTGCTGGATGGGTGAGCTTTGACCTAACATTCAAATCGGCGCGACTCGCATGTACATACGAAAGGCTTCTTTATGGTTAGCTGGCTTGCGTCTTTGTGGAAAAGTGCCCTCTCGCACTCTACAATCATTCAGGCCGACGTTTGTCAATCTGAAACGCGCAACGATGGCGGGGCTTTGGCAACTCGTCCCGCTTTGGAATGGCAACTGAAGCGGCTTTCAGAATGAAACGACGGTTCCTGTCAAGAAGCTGCAACCTTTGGCCAGTCTGTGACAGTGCTCGAACGTCGATTCGCGCAATGGCGGTTTTCAGTCCAGTCTCCCGAAGTGACAAAGGTTCACGCTCTCCATCTAGTGATTTTCGGGGGCGCCATCCTGCGATGTTTCTGTCGTCTCGATCGTCGGGTGTGCTGCGGCCGCGCCGCTCGCGCCGAGGCGCTCGAACGCGGCCCCCCCACCCCCTCCTCATTCTCCATCCGGCGGAGGGAGGGTAAAGGGGCGAGGGGGCAGGCGCTTCGCGCCTCCGTGCGTACGCGCGCGTAAACGGAGCCGACAAAGGGGTCTAGGCGGAAAGGCGTCAAAGCAGCATTGTATCGATCGACTTGGGGAGACCACTTGTACCATCGCCAGCATGGGGGAACCCTCACAGCAGGGTGTCTATATTAACTACTGAAACACTGTCCCTATCACTGTCCCCGAGATCGCCGTCTTCCAATCTATGCGCCTGCCCGCTCTCGTCCAGATTCAGCTTCTGAGAAACTTTCTTCTCTTCCGGAACCTGCTGCCTCACCGCCAGAACCGAAGGATCCACCCAACCGTAGTCGACGTTCTCATCGACCAGAATCTCATCCGTCGTCCGTCTCTTAGCGAGGGACACCGGCTTCTTTCCTGACTGCTGACCATCCATCGTGATCAACACTCACACCCACAGGAAAGAGATTCCCACTAGCCGCCTATCGCCGTACTTCCACCCTTCAGCTCAAACGCCAACAGACCTTCCAACTACTACGTTTCCCAGGAACCGTTCCCGAACGGTACTAGCGTTCCCGGTCAACGCACCAGTTGTAGTCAGGCCCGTTGACGGCCAAGCCCGGGACGCGTTTGGTACGCGATAGACTTCCCAACTACACATATCGTACCCCAGTAAGCTCTATCAAGTATAAGAACAGTCAAGAGACTTACGGATAGGCGCTGTTCCAAGCAGTAGTCCGAATGGGTGTTTATTCTTGACCACAGCTAAGAATAAGCTACCTGGCTAACAAACGGCAGACTACTTATACTGAGCCTATGGAATGTGAAGTATGCACCTACGCATGGCATCCTAATGGTGCCATGCTTACAGAACCGCATTATGACGAAATCGTAAATTCGTATAGTCAATGTCAAAATGAACTATAGAGTGGTGATATGTATTGGAGGTGTTGAGAGTGGACTCTAGAAGGGTGGTGGATGACAGAATGACATTATGACGAAATCGTAAATTCGTATAGTCAATGTCGAAATGAACTGTAGAGTGGTCATATGTATTGGAGGTGTTGTGGGTGGACTCCAGAAGGGTGGTGGGTGACAGAATGACGTTGTGACGAAATCGTAATTCGTATAGTCGTATAGCTGTCTGTGCATCCAACCTCCTGAGGCCAGACCTGTCTGTGCATCCAACCTCCTGTGGCCAGACCTGTCTGTGCGTGCATCCAACCTCCTGTGGCCAGACATGTCTGTGTGCATCAAACCTCCTGTGGCCAGACATGTCTGTGTGCATCAAACCTCCTGTGGCCAGACCTGTCCGTGTCCCCACACCTACAACAGCAATCCTTTCAAAGCAGACCTGTCTATGTCACCTCTCAGCAAACCTGCTCTATGCCCCCCCCCCCCTGAAGGTGTCCACTCTGTGGACATGGACAGGGTGTGTATTTCAGGAAAGTTCCCCCTGCTGGGGGGTAAGGACAGGTGAATTTGTTCGTCCTTATGATGACTGATGATGAACAGGCTGTGTATCTCAGATGACTTCGGGCCCTCTACTACACGGACAAATTCAGCGTGCTCTGTATATGGGTGCCCAACTCTCACTAAATTATGAGTCTCTGTGTTTGTCGTTTGTGTACTTACTGCAAGCAAATCGCTTACCCAGCAGTAGTGCAGAATGTGCATTTACCAACGTTAATACCTCCAGAAGCTCTGTTAGCAGGTGAAGCCATCTACTTGCGTGCATGGCTGAGCGGTCAAAGTGGGAGGTAGCCATGGGGTCGGTCACCCTTGCGTACGTTGCACTGAGTGCGGACATTGTGTTGTGTGAGATGCGGTGGCAGGCACTGAAGCCACACGCGTGTGTTGATAGTGGTAGAGTGCGTTTGCCGCATGTACGTTGTGCGTACGTGATAAGCTTCGTGCGCGTGAACAGAGCACGCTGAATTTGTCCGTGTAGTAGAGGGCCCGAAGTCATCTGAGATACACAGCCTGTTCATCATCAGTCGTCATAAGGACGAACAAATTCACCCGTCCTTACCCCCCAGCAGGGGGAACTTTCCTGACATCCACTTGCATTGCGCTAAATCGTTAGTGTCTGCGTAGCTAGCCATGAGTCGATGCAACAAGGGTTATTCATCACATCATATGATTGCCATGGGCGGTGGAACGCTGGGTTCTTGAGAACACTGCTGGCATATCCTAGGAGAATCCAGTTTCGCTATAAGTTATGGTAGTGCCGAGAAGCACAGCGATGTCTTCCGCGCGGCTTCTGGGCGATCGAGCGCCGGTGTCGTGACGAATCCTGTGACCGTACGAAACCTGTGACCGCGAGAAGTATAACCGTACGAACTCTGTGACCAATTCCAAACAAATCCAGCGACTGTACAAAGTTTCTACATACATACCTAGCTCTCTATTTGACTGTCCATTACTGTCCTGGTCCTGATTGACGGCTTACTAAGCGCATTCAAAGAGGATTATCCAATCCACGATGTCTTTTACTTTGTCCCTTTCCGACATAGACGTCAACTTTGCCTGTGGTCGGCTTACCATAGTAAAACACTCTGATTAAAGTCGTTGATCATTTCAAGAACGAGTATTCATTAAAGTTTTCAACTTGACTACATCATGTATGTCTTGACATTGACCCATTGCCATTGCCTCAATCGCTACGTCAGTCACCAGATTAGGAAATGGCTTTCTGGAGAGTGTCTGTGTACTCACTCACAGAAACCACCACACTCGTCTCGTTCTCGTTGTTGTGGCTGTGATTGCCTTAGTGTGTAGGGGTACCCAGATTGCAGGCAACGTTATGAGGACAGAGAATTCGAAAGATGTGCAAAGCACCAAACCAACATGTGTCTAACGTGAAGATAAACTAGATCATTCACGCCCCCTCCAAGTTCTTCTACCATCAGGTCACAGGATTCGCACTCCGCAAAGCAGTTGAAGTGTCACAGACCTTACACAGAATAGGTGGTCACAGGTTTCGCCGTACGAATCCTGTGTCGACACAGGATCCGTACGGTCACAGGATTCGTCACACCACCGGCCATCTTTGGTATGGGGTGGGTAGGGTACCTAGTCCAAGAGAGTCGTTGAAAACGTGTATTTTGGGCTTGGAGAGGCGGTGGGGAGCTTTTGCTTGATAAACATGGAATGGTGGTGGATGTTTCTCGTTTCTCTCTTAATTCTCCGCACGCCCGCATCTCTCATCAAGCGACCAGATCCGGAGCAGGCAATGGTGGACGCTGACGCGTTTCTTGACGCCGTTGGACATCTGGCCAAATTCATGAAGAATCACAACGGTCAGCCACCGCCGAAAGACGTGGAATTGAGCGACGTCTGTCGGGCACTTCTGAAAACTGGAGACGAAGATGCCAGTGACACTGACGTGCCAGAAACAGAAGGTCAAGTTTGCATGGCTGTTGTTGCTGTTCTGCTTCTTCAGTTGCCGTGATCTGGTCGCCACGGTAGTTTCAGGCGCTGCAGCTGAAACTACAGCACTGCCCCCTCCCGCAACTGTGGCTAAAGGTTGGTTGCTGTTGGCTATTCAAATGAATACGTGCCAGCGATACCGCAATTTCACTAAAGCTTTAGATGGAGGCGGTGAAACGCCAACTGAGACACCTTTATCCGAAACCAAAGGCATAGGTTGGTGGTGTTTTGTCATGTTCGCAAGGTTTCATTTCATCTGCAGTGACTTTAACCATGTACAGCTGCGTCAACTGCAACTTCGACAGAGACACCTCCACCCTCTACAGCAGTTGCTATATCAAACGGTTTGGGCCCGCCAAAGAAACGCTCTCTTCAGTTCTTGAAGTATTAAAGGATTATTTGCAGACGACTCAGCCAGCACTCCTGCTTCTATTCCTGCCATAACCGAGCCAGAAGGTTGTGCAGCAATGTATTCCACACTTGGCTGTTTTAAGAATAAATAATCCGAGATCCAAAAGATTCAGTGCTGTCTGGCTGCGCAGTTCATGGGCCGTTCTGGAACGGATCTAATATATTTCTTGTTGATACTTTGAAGAATGGATTAGTCGAATGTCTGCACCTCACTAAGGATCCTCTGTAAGTGCGCTGTCGCAATGTGGCACTGCACTTTGTCTGTATAAAATAATCGCTCTCTTGAACATTCAGTCGATTCAACGACTGGAAAACAGAATGTGAGATCCATGGCGGCGCCGTGGTGGAACCTTACACGCCCGTCTACGTCGGCGTTCTGCGAGGCATGTTCCGTCACTGAGTGGACCACCCTTGCTCCTGAGACGACCCCCCCCCCCCTACTCCCCACTCTCCCTCCCCCCTCCCACCTCCTCCATTCCCCCTCCCCCGATCCACCCATCTGCCATCGAGCAAGGTTGCCACCGCTTCAGACGTCGCCAACAAATCCTTCGCCCACAGTGTCCACATCTGGGTCCATGCCAAGCCGAGTAGAGTGTCACAGGACACAGTCTTCGTCTGGTACTCGAACAAGAACGAGGTAGACCCAGCTTTGTGGGAACGGAAGCCCATCGACGCCACATTTGAATGCGTGGTGCTGGACAAGGACAAAGGCAAGCTCGTGGAAGCCTCCTGCAACGATATGAAGACCGGAGCCTGCATACGATCGCTGCCGTATCTGTCAGAGGGTTGAGATTATCATCATCGAAATTGTCGTCGAGACTATTTGTTTTAATTGGGATTGTGGAGCGTACTGCTTCAACAAAAGAAGACGCGTTGGTGAAAGAAAATAATTCTTCTTTTGCCCGTTGACGTGCAATTGCAGTGTTTTGCAAGGTGCAATCGGTGCTAGTCATCCCACAAACGCCACTTCTTCAGTCACGCCGCGCCGTCTGAAGACATACCTACATGTATTATGTACTGAGTCGCAGTCTCCATGGTGAACACTTATCGTCGTCAAAATTGCATGATGCCGCCGTCTCACGGTTTATAGGGTGTTCCGTGCCGCACGCTTGAACGAGGCCGATAGGGAGCTTCCTTTACTCAAGACCACAAGAGTACAGCCACCACTCAATACCCCGGAAAACAACCGTCAGTCATGAACTGGCGTATAGCACCATGTTATGTACTTTTGACGCTCTTGTACCACTCAGTTATTCTAACCAAGCGGCCAATCCCAGAAGACGTGTGGACCGATGCTGACGTGTTTCTGGACGTTCTGGGAGATCTGGCCAGACATGTGGTGGAAAATGAAGGCGAGCTGCCTCCCGACCACACGGCACTCAGTGACATCTGTCAGAAACATCTGAAGCCTGAAGAAGTGAACGTTGGTGGCACGACAGAGACACCGACAAAGGTAACTGAAGTTTTCGCTTCGTGAACGGATGGCAGCTACCAATGAGACACACCAGGGGTGCAAACGGTAATGTTGTTCCAGGTGGAGTGTCAGACGGAAACAGGGGTGGACAGTTTAGTGTGTTCGACCGAAAGAGGAACTACGACACAGGCTGCATCAAGCGGTGAGCATCGTTTAAACACGAGAAGTGTCTGTATTCTGTTGTTGCTTATGATATACTTCATGTAAAAGTGCCTAAAGGCAGAAAGATGAATATGTTCCAGATATGAAGCATGTAAAAGCAAGAGTATTAAGCGATATTCCTCTGGTGTAGCAAATGCGGCGCTTCGCGCCGCCCACCAGTTTGTAAGAGAAATATTAGTAGGTAACAGCATTAATTGAGAGAAAGCATTTTCGGCAAAAATTATCCACACAAAACTGCGCAAAGGCGTGCGTGCGTGCGTACGTACAGTACGTACCCACGTGCGTGCGTGTGCACCGCTCGCTTCGCGCTTAATAACTCGCTTGTCTGACGTCGTAAAACGGAGTTTGAGACATCGTCGGGTAGCCCGCTGACTCCTCTAGCCATCTGAGTGTTCAAAACTGAAATAAGTTTTCAAAATCGCGCGCTACAGTATCCCATAGTGGGGTCCATTTTAAGACAAAAGTTGACCGAACCTAGTCAAATCGCATATCAAAGTGAAGCGCTCGAGCTCCTGAGTACGAATCCGACAACAAAAACTTTCATAAGTTTAAATAGAGAGCTACAGTAACCAAAACGCGTCGCGAACTGGAAACTACACGCTTTGATGGTTTCCTTCAGTCACCACAGAAGTGTTACTTGCAGAGACTGCAGCGGAAACTCCAACTGCGCCTGCTTCTTCCACTGAGCTTGAAGGTTGGTCATTCTTGACCAATGGGTTTGAGTTTCGGTGGTTTCGCTCACCACAGAAATGATACTTGCAGGAACTGCAGCGGAAACTCCAACTGCGTCTGCTTCCGCCACTGAGCTTGAAGGTTGGTGATTCTTGACCAATAGTTTTGACTTTCAGTGGTTTCCTTTAACCACCTCAGAAGTGTTACTTGCAGAGACTGCAGCGGAAACTCCAACTGCGTCTGCTTCCGCCACTGAGCTTGAAGGTTGATGATTCTTGACCAATAGTTTTGACTTTCAGTGGCTACCTTTAACCACCTCAGAAGTGTTACTTGCAGAGACTGCAGCGGAAACTCCAACTGCGTCTGCTTCCTCCACTGAGCTCGAGGGTTGGTGATTCTTGACCATTAGTTTTGACTTTCAATAGTTTCCTTTAACCACCACAGAAGCGTTACTTGCAGAGACTGCAGCGAAAACTTCAATTGCGTCTGCTTCCTCCACTGAGCATGAAGGTTGGTTATTCTTGACCAATGGGTTTTACTTTCAGTGGTTTTCTTCAGCCACCAGAGAAGTGTTGGTTGCAGAGACTGCAGCGGTAACTCCAACTGCTTTTCCTTCGTCCACTGAGCTCGAGGGTTGGTGATTCTTGACCATTAGTTTTGACTTTCAGTGGTTTCCTTTAACCACCACAGAAGTGTTACTTGCAGAGACTGCAGCGCAAACTCCAACTGCGTCTGCTTTCTTTACTGTGCTTGAAGGTTGGTCATTCTTGACCAATTTGTACGACTTTCAGTGGTTTCGTTCACCACAGAAGTGTTACTTGCAGAGACTGTAGCGGAAACTCCAACTGCGTCTGCTTCCTCCACTGAGCTTGAAGGTTATTGATTCTTGACTAATGGTTTTGACTTTCAACGAATTCCATTAACCACGAATTCCATTAACCACAACTAAAATGTTACCTGCAGAGGCTGCAGCGGAAACTTCAACTGCGTCTGCTTCCTCTACTGAGCTTGAAGGTTGGCCATTCTTGACCAATGGGTTTGGCTTTCAGTGGATTTCTTCAGCTACCACGGAAGTGTTACTTGCAGAGACTGCAGCGGAAACTCCAACTGCGCCTGCTTCTTCCACTGAGCTTGAAGGTCGGTCATTCTTGACCAATGGGTTTGAGTTTCGGTGGTTTCGCTCACCACAGAAATGTTACTTGCAGGAACTGCAGCGGAAACTCCAACTGCGTCTGCTTCCTCCACTGAGCTTGAAGGTTGGTAATTTTGATCAATTTTTTTGACTTTTAGTAATTTCCTTTAACCACCACAGAAGTGTTACTTGCAGAGACTGCAGCGGAAACTACAACTGCGTCTGCTTCCTCCACTGAACTTGATGGTTGGTCATTCTTGACCAATGGGTTTGACATTCAGTGGTTTCGTTTACCACAGAAGTGTTTCTTGCAGATACTGCCGCGGAAACTCCAGCTGCGTCTCCTTCCTCCACTGAGATTGAAGGTTATTGATTCTTGACAAATGGTTTTGACTTTCAGTGGTTTTGTTCACCACAGAAGTGTTACTTGCAGGGACTGCAGCGGACACTCCAACTGCGTCTCCTTCTTCGACTGAGCATGAAGGTTGGTTATTCTTGACCAATGAGTTTGACTTTAGTGGTTTCCTTCAGCCACTACGGAAGTGTTGTTTGCAGAGACTGCAGCAGAAACTCCAATTGCGTCTCCTTCCTCCACTGAGCTTGAAGGTTTGCGATTCTTGACCAATGTTTTGACTTTTAATGGTTTCTTTTAACCACCGCAGATGTGTTACTTGCAGAGACTGCAATGGAAACTTCAACTGCATATCCCTCTTCCATTGAGCTTGAAAGTTGGTGATTCATGACCATTGAGGTTCACTTTTAGTTTAATGGTGTCCGTTGGCCACTGGTTTTTTCGCCGCCCTCCAGGGCGGCGAGTATATATATGGACGTTAATGTCTGTTTGTGTGTGTGTGTGTGTGTGTGTGTCCGTGTGTCCGTGTGTCCGGAACAACTAAACATGACGGTTAGTGCCACCCGATGGAGTCGAATGCGCTGAGTAACGCGCCGTTGTCCGTTTCTGTTGCTAATTTCGCTATTTCGAGATATTTACAATTAAAATACGAAAATGTCAAAAATGGCACTTTTATTTACAACTCGTATCGAGAAAGTTTTTGCTGAAATGGAAAGGGCATAAGACGCGATGAATTTGTGACATAGTTTCCGATTTTGGAATTCACGAAATTAGGGATATTTTCAAGATTTTTGTCGAAATTCCCAAATTTCGACAAATTCAAACTGCTTAAATTTCAAAACTTCTTTGCACGGATGCATCGAGCATAGTCTGCCAAGTATTTAGCAAATAGTTTCAGCGAATATAATTAACGGAATTTAGGATATTTTTAAGGATTTTTTCAAAATCCACAAATTTCGACGATTTCAAACAGCTTAAATTTCAAAATTTCTTTTCACGGATGTGTCGAGCATAGTCTGTCAAGTATTTATCAAATAGTTTCAGATTTTATAATTAACGAAATTAGGGGTATTTTCAAGGTTTTTGTAAAAATTCTCAAATTTTGACAAATTCAAACAGCTTAAATTTCAAAACTTCTTTGCACGGATGTATCGAGCATAGTCTGCCAAGTATTTAGCAAGTAGTTTCAGCGAGTATAATTAACGAAATTTAGGATATTTTTAAGGAATTTGTTAAAATCCACAAATTTCCACTATTTCAAACAGCTTAAATTTCAAAATTTCTTTTCACGGATGTGTCGAGCATAGTCTGCCAAGTATTTATCAAATAGTTTCAGATTTTATAATTAACGAAATTAGGGATATTTTCAAGGGTATTGTCAAAATTCCCAAATTTCGACAATATCAAACTGCTTAGATTTCATAATTTCTTTACATGGGCATAGGCTGCCAAGTATTTAGCAACTCGTTCTAGATTCTATAATTAACGAAGTTTGGGATATTTTCACAGTTTTTGTCAGAATTCCCAAATTACGACAATTTCAAAGAGCTTAAATTTCACAATTTCTTTGCGTTGATGCATTGGGCACAGTCTGTGAAGTATTTAGCAAACAGTTTCTGATTTTATAACTAGAGAATTTGGGTATGTTTTAAGGTTTTTGTCAAATTGCAAAATTTCGACTATTTTAAGCAGCTTAAGTTTCAAAATATCTTTGTGTGGATGCATCGGGCCCTAAGCCCAAAAGGATAGGGCGTCGTCCCATTTATACCCTTTTCAATAGGGCGTCGTCCTATTTATACCCTTTTCAATAGGGCGTCGTCCCATTTATACCCTTTTCAATAGGGCGTCGTCCCATTTAGACACTTCTATTGCACTGTGTGCCTGCGGCGAATTTCTCTGATCCATTTATGGATCAGTTGCCACAATTATAAGCGCAAAGTGTGCCTGCGGCGAATCTTCTGATCCATTTGTGGATCAGGTATCACGAACAAATCCAAGACCAATTGCGGCGATACCCCACCAGATTGTCGACTAAATGTCTAGGGGCACTTCACTATCCAGTGCACATTATCGCGCACACGCTCTCAAGTTTACACTGATGCCAACGTGGTGTCACAGTTTTTACACAAAGCTTGTTTACACACAAAGGGTTACCTGCAGATATTGCAACGGAAACTTCAATTGCAGCTCCATCTCTTACTGGTTATTGTTTCTTTACTGTAGGTTTTGATGGTTTCTTTCATCCATTACATACTGTATGTGTGTGCTTGCAGATACGGCAGCCGAAACTCCAACTGTGTCTAATTCCTCCACTGAACTTGAAGGTTGGTGATTACTGACCATTGTCTTTGATTATTGATGGTTTCCTTCGGCCACTACAAAAGGGTTACTTGCAGATACTGCAACGGAGACTCCAATTGCATCTACATCTCCTACGGAGATTGATGGTTGGCGTTTC
>JASAMZ010004631.1:0-15000 GCA_030248115.1 Linhomoeus sp. GSCO2_2 | reverse complement strand
TCCGATGGGCTAGCAGCGAAATTTCTTCAGAAATGGCAAGCGCAGAGACTGCGGACAATTAGTAGCATAAAAGAAATGTTTGGCGAGTACTAAATTTGACAGAAATGATCAAATCTTGACAGAAATGTCAATATGTCAATCGCCGAAGCTTTGGTTTTTCATGAATGTTAACGTAGAAGTCATACGCCAAGGGGAATTTCTGATGAAGAACGACCGGACCACACTGTTGGCTTTTTTGTTGGATGTGACGGTTTCACACGGTAGGAAACATCAGATAAACGGCGTCGTATCATGCCGATAGCATATAGCGAACGCGGCGATATCACTGAGCTTTAGATCAGCTGTACAGACAACCGTATCGTGGGGATAGCTGCGCTTGCTATTAAGGTACACGTTCTCAAGACACTTTCTCCAGATGCGGCTAACGATGCGCCCAAAGTTCACTATACTGCTCACCAAAATTTGACAGACACAAAGTATAGGTTGAACTTTTTACACACACAGCTTGTTGTGTTAGGTGTCCAAGATATTGTGTGTTGGGATGTGGAAACTATCCTGAGATATTAGTGCTCAAAGTGTGGCAGTGTTGCCTAATGCACCCTGTATGAATCTGCGACTCGATAGTCTTCAATGACAGCTCAACTTGATTGTCTGGGGACCTTGCGTTTCCTGCTGTTTCTGGCAATGGCGATTTGATTGCCCTGCCAGTTCAGTTTGTGACACAGTCACTGGATTGATGACATGCACTCAAACAGCGATTATTCTCCCGGTTTGGATGCACTGTAGGTAAGTGGGTAGTCGATTTGGCCGACTCACTCGACCAACGTTGCGTCGTATCGAATCAGCCAACTCCAATGTAACTAACTTCTCGGAAGCCCGGCCGTGCGTCATTGGCGCACTATCAAGACTAATCAAATCAGTTTTATTGGCGCTCTCCTTCCTTCCTGCATGGTTACAATTGCAATTAATAGAGCCCTGAAAGCCAATTGGTATGATTGTCGGTTGCTACTGTTGTCAAAGCGCGTTTCGCCTTGCTCGATCAACACCTAGTATGTTACAGTAGTCCCGTTGTTTACTAAGCAGAATGATTTGGAATGTAACATCAAAACTGCAAATTCCAATGAGATACAACACGATGCTTTATTCAGTAGACCCAACGAATTTGGACGTAGCGTCATGTCTGAAACTGAACAGTCGCTAAAGTTGGATGCAGCACAACCTGTGTAGCTTATTGCGGACGGATATGGTAGATTAATGGAGAGCAATATCCAAGCGACAATGGCTGAGGAAGCCACCTGGGAATAAGGGGGAACCGCTTTTGGCCTCAGGGAAGTCAGTCGCCCACTTTACGCAATCGAGCAGCCGGATTGACGGAAAAGCTCTCGGTGCGAGAATTACAATGCATTGTAGTGCGGGCATCATTGCGTTCTTGGCGTTCCTTCTGATTCCACGGACAGTTGGTGAGTCATGGCGCACGTCGTCATAGACAGCGCATTCTGCTACCTACTGTACATGTACAATACCTGTCGCTTCGCGCACAGGCCAGTTCACCTGCAAGACCGTTGCCGGACTACGCTTCGACGGAACGAAGTATACTGACCACTACGACTTGACGATGGCCGACTGGCAGAGCTGCGAGGCTCACTGCAAGCTGAAATGGACGGAGGGCTGGCGATTCTACCCGAGTGAGTCGAGGTGCGACTGCATGTTCCGGGTCACGCGTTGGACATTCGACATGCTCGACGTCGTCAGCGGCTACTGCGGTTGGCGATGCGATTCTTTTGGCCCATCCAGCGAGAGCTCGGCGTGCGTGCGTGCGTGCGTGCGTGCGTGCGTGCGTGCGTGCGTGCGTGCGTGCGTGCGTGCGTGCGTGCGTGCGTGCGTGCGTGCGTGCGTGCGTGCGTGCGTGCGTGCGTGCGTGCGTGCGTGCGTGCGTCTGTAACGCTCCCGGATCTCGGCGTAAGATAGGTCTCGTTCGAACCACTGATCACTGCTCCACACTACATGGTGCAAACTGCAAACTAACAAGTTTCGCAGAATCGACCAGGTTTGCGTTTCGCGACTGTCAACCAGCGAGTGCGCTCAGAGATCGTATGTAGAGGACGATCATTCGATAGCTTTTGGTCAACTGACAATTCCAAGGTTATGGGAAACAAATGCAAGTTACGCGCGTTACAGCAAAGTCGCAAGACCCAATGCAAATCGACACTAATTCGCTTGTCATATGTACAGTATGTTGTAGACAGATGTAAGGCACGTCACTTGAAGAATCTCAGCATTGCCAAAACTTTTTCGAATAGATCAACAGGACAACTTTCTTTGCAATTGGTGGCACTGGCACTAGCTGAGAGAGCGGCGCGTCCCCACACTCTCCACAAATAGGCCAGGGCGCCTTACCTCCTTGAGCAGTGTTCCACCATGAAACGACGTTTTTGGAACGCTTTTCGAAAAGCGTTCCAGCGCGCTTTGGCTGCCAGCCAGATTAGCAGCCAGAATTTCTCGCCGGCGCCGAGAGCCGGTTGGCTACCAAAACCGGACCGGACGCGCCGCGCCGCGAGGTGGAGGATATTAGCAGCCAAAATCGGAAAAAAATTGGCAGCCAAAATCTTCGCTTTGGCTGCCAAAATCGGCCTCATTTTTGGCTGCTAATATTCTGGCGGTGACTATTAGCTGCCAAAATTTGTTGCCAGCTGGCGCCGGGCCGTCGGGCCGGTTGCTCTTCTGGCAGACAAAATTGGTCACTAGTTTGGCTGCGAAAGCGCGGTAGAGGATTTTAGCTACCAAAATTGATTTTCCGCTACGACGGGCGGTCGGGCAGCCCGCTTTCTATTCTGGCAGCCAAAACGCTACAAGACGATCTTAGCTGACACAATGCGTTTCCCGCTACCGCGAGTGCAGCTGGTTCCCCATCCTGACAGAACATTTCCTAATCTATGATCAAGTTGTGGTCAATCTCAATTGTGGATACTTATTGTGCTGTTCGCAGTGTGTAGGGCAAGTCGAATATTTGCTTGCTTTGCTTGCTGGCAAAATACGAGTCGCTTGAAGTGTTGTCACGTCACTGGCTCAGGCAATGCACAGACGCGGATGCAATGGCACGAAGGCGCACTAGAAATCACAACAAGCTGTTTTAAAAAAGTTGAGTTGTTTTATTAATACAGAGTGGTTTGTGAGTGTTTTAAAGTGGAAGAGTAAAAGAGTGGATACTTTTGTAAAGTATTTCGAAGCCTTTCCGATATGGCGCACGCCCGCCCAGAGTCCACTATTCATGCGCTACTTCTGACACGCTCCTTTCTGAGAGGTTCTTGCAGGGCAACATTGGGATCGCCCGGGATTATTTTTTTGAGCGACACACGCATTTCTGAGCGGTTGTTGCAAGGCAACATTGGGATCGCCCGGGATTAATTTTTTTAGCAGACAAAGTTGTTCGTAAGACAAGGGTTTAAAAAAACAAAAGTATTTCTTTAGGAATGACCGTTCAACAACTGCCTCCACGTAAACTTTCAAACGGTCGAATGAATGCCGCTCTACAACGTAAGTCGAGCGAGTTAGGGCCCATTTGCTGTTTGAACCTTTGGGTTACTGTAGCTCGCGATATTCAAAGTTTTGAGTTTCGACCAATAGAAGAACAAATGATCAGTGAGTCAAGAGCTATCCAGCAACTCAAGATCGTCTCTCTACGACGCACGCTGAGCGAGTTAGAGCGATTTCTATGCTAAAAACGCGAGAATGTCGCTTTTCGTGGTGCGTGCTTGCGTAATTAACACAATTTTTACGCCAAGCAAAAGAGCACGTCGAGACCTTTTAGTTGACCTATCGCACGCCGCTCTACGACGTAAGACGAGCGTGTTAGAGCCTTTTTGCGTTTTGGACCTTCGGGTTACTGTAGCGCGCGCAATTCAGACTTTTGAATTTCGACTTCTCTTAACGAAATTATCAGTGTGCCGAAACCTATCCAACGAACTCAAGATCGTCTCTCTATGACGGAAGACGAGCGAGTTAGATAAGTTTTGCGTTTTAAACCTTTGGGTTACTGTAGCTCCCGAAATTCAAACTTTTGAGTTTCGATCAATAGAAGAAAAAATGGTCAGTGAGTCGAGAGCTATCCAACCAACCCAAGATCGTCTCCGTACGACGCACGCTGAGCGAGTTAGAGCGATTTCTGCGTTAAAAACGCGAGAATGTCGCTTTTCGTGTTGCGTGTTTGCGTAATTAACAAAAGTTTTAATGCCAAACGAAAGCGCACGTCGAGACCTTTTAGTTGACCTATCGCGCGCCGCTCTACGACGTAAGACGAGCGAGTTAGAGCCGTTTTCAGTTTGAACCTTCGGGTTACTGTAGCGCGCGTAATTCAAACTTTTGAATTTCGAAGTCTCTTAGCAACATTACCAGTGAGTCGAGACCTATCCATAAAGTCCAAGATCTCCTTCCTACGACTTTCCAACGGCGAGATCTGAGAGCGTGACGAACGAACGAACGAACGAACGCATGGACGCACGCACGAAAAGCTCTCGTTGGGGTTCGCCCGGCTGAGGCCGGGCGAAAAAAACAAAAGTGTTTCTTTAGGAATGACCGTTCAACAACTGCCTCAACGTAAGTTTTCAAACGGTCGAACGAATGCTGCTCTACAACGTAAGACGAGCGAGTCAGGGCCGATTTGCTGTTTGAACCTTTGAGTTACTGTAGCTCGCCAAATTCAAACTTTTGAATCTCGACTTCTCTTAACGGAATGATCAGTGCGACGAAACCTATCCAGCAACTCAAGATCGTCTTTCTACGACGCACGCTGAGCGAGTTAGAGTGATTTCTATGCTAAAAACGCGAGAATGTCGCTTTTCGTGGTGCGTGTTTGCGTAATTAACAATTTTTTACGCCAAGTGAAACAGCACGTCGACACCTTTTAATTGACCTATCGCACGCCGCTCTGCGACGTAAGACGAGCGTATTAGAGCCGTTTTGCGTTTTGGACCTTCGGGTTACTGTAGCGCGCGCAATTCAAACTTTTGAATTTCGACTTCTCTTAACGGAATTATCAGTGCGCCGAAACCTATTCAACGAACTCAAGATCGTCTCTCTATGACGCAAGACGAGCGAGTTAGACGAGTTTCGCGTTTTAAACCTTTGGGTTACTGTAGCTCCCGAAATTCAAACTTTTGAGTTTCGACCAATAGAGGAACAAATGATCGGTGAGTCGAGAGCTATCCAACCAACCCAAGATCGTCTCCCTGCGACGCACGCTGAGCGAGTTAGAGCGATTTCTGCGTTAAAAACGCGAGAATGTCGCTTTTCGTGTTGCGTGTTTGCGTAATTAAGAAAATTTTTATTGCCAAACGAAAGAGCACGTCGAGACCTTTTATTTGATCTATCGCACGCCGCTCTCCGACGTAAGACGAGGCAGTAATAGCCGTTTTCAGTTTGAACCTTCGGGTTACTGTAGCGCGCGCAATTCAAACGTTTGAATTTCAAAGTCTCTTGCGACATTACCAGTAAGTCGAGAGCTATCCATAAAGCCCAAGATCGCCTTCCTACGACTTTCCAACGCTGAGATCTAAGAGCGTAACGCACGAACGAACGAACGAACGAACGAACGAACGAACGGACGAACGAACGCACGATAAGCTCTCGTAGGGGTTCGCCCGGCTGAGGCCGGGCGAAAAAATCGTTGCGAATCAGAATGGGCGAACGATGTTCACGTTAGCAGTGATGGCGACCGGCGCTGTCCAGCGAGCGCACATTTTGGCGGCCAGCAAGGTCCGCTCCAATTTTGATAGCCAAACTTACTTCCGCGGGGCCGGCCGGACGCAGAGAATTTTGGCTGCCAAACTTCGCGATTCTACTTTGGTAGCCAAATCCCGCTCACGGGGCCGCCGGCCGCGGAAAATTTTGGCAGCCAAAATTGTCTAGTACTGGCCGATTTTGGCTGCCAATATTTCCGGCCGGGGGGCCCGGCGGCGGCACATTTTGGCTGCTAATATCCACCCCTCGGATATTGGTAGACAGAATTTTTCCGATTTTAGCGCCAAAATCGGCGAAATACTGGCTGTCAAACAAGCTGTGTGTGTAAAAAGTTCAACCTTTGCAATGTGTCTGCCAAACCTTGGTGAACAGTATAGTGAACTTTACACACACCATTCGCCGTATCTAGAGAAGGTACATATCTTGAGAACGTGTGCCGCAAACCAAGTGCAGCTATTCACACGATACGGTTATCTGTACAGCTGATCTAAAGCTCAGTGATATCGCCGCGTTCGCTATATGTTATCATCAGCATGATACGACGCCGTTCATCTGAAGTTTTATACCTGCGTGAATACGCCACATCGAACAAAAAAACTTGCCAAATGTTGGTGCAGTCGTTCTCTACCAGGAATTCCGTTTGATTTGTACGTATTTCTGCGTTGACATTCATCAATGAACAACAGTCTTGGCAATTATGGAATTTTGACATTTCTATCGAAATTTTGAAAATTTCTATCAGATTTAACGTTAGCAAGAATTTTCTCTTGTTATACTAATTATCCGTTGTCTATGCGCTTGCCATTTCTGAAGAATTTCGTCGCTAGTTCATCTGGCGAAGAAACCGATTTTCGACATTTTCGTATTTTAATTGTAAATATCCCTAATTTGCAATTGTTCGAAACTGTAAAACTATGTCACAAATTCTTATTAGCGTACGACCTATCCATTTCTGCGTTCACATCCGTCAATAAGTGACGTTCTATTTGTGTCAATATATGAAATTTCGACAAACAATTGCGTATTTCTATGAAATTACACGTTTGAAAAAAATTTCTTTTGTGTTACGAATTGTCCTCGGCCTATGCCTTTTTCCATTTTTGAAGAAATTTTGCCGCTAGCTCATCAGGCGAAAAAGTCGATTTTCGACACTTTCATATTTTAATTGTAAATATCTCCAAATTGCAATTTTTCAAAACTGAAAAACTATGTCACAAATTCTTATTGGCGTACGACGTATCCATTTCTGCATTCATATTCGTCAATAAATGACGTTCTATTTGTGTCAATTTATGGAATTTTGATAAATAATTGTGTATTTCTATTAAATTCCACATTTGCAAAAAATTTCCTTTGTGTTACAAATTATCCGCAGTCTATACTCTTTCCATTTCTGAAGAAATTTCGCCGCTATATCAACAGGTGAAAAAGTTGATTTTTGACATTTTCATATTTTGATTGAAATATCCTGAAATTGCAATTTTTCAAAACTGTAAAACCATGTCGCGAATTCTTATTGTCGTACGACCCTTTCATTTCTGCATTCATATTCGTCAATAAATGACATTCTATTTGTGTCAATTTATGGAATTTTGATAAATAATCGTGAATTTCTATTAAATTCCACATTTGCAAAAAACTTCCTTTGTGTTACAAATTATCCGCTGTCTATGCTCTTTCCATTTCTGAAGAAATTTTGCCCCTAGCTCATCAGGCGAAAAAGTCGATTTTCGACATTTTGGAATTTTAATTGCGAACATCTCGAAAATGCGAAATTAGCAACAGGAACGGACACTGGATCCGTACTCAGCGACCTTGACTCTACTTGACCACATATGTCACATATCTTATTTCGATGCGCGGACAGACAGACACACACACACACACACATTGTCATCCGTATATATGTTGCAGTCAGTAGCCGTCTTCAGGCGATTGCCGTCTAGACGGCTATCGCCTGGTCGATCAGGCCGCGGCCGTCTTCTCGGGGAAAAGACGGCCATCGCCTGGTGCGTCAGGCGATGGCCGTCTTCTGCTCGAAAAGACGGCTATCGCCTGATGGACCAGTCAACAGCCGTCTTCAAAATGAAAGCGCTAGCAGGGAAGGGGCACAGCAGGCCTGAGCAGGAGGTGAAGTAAATGGAGGAGTGTTTATTCCACTTACAGTTTGCACTAAAACTCGGCCGGCGTCGCGCCTGGCGGGTCTCAGCTGAGGCTTAGCGCGACCACCAACTTCAGGGCGCGCTCCGCGCGCCCTGAAATCGGTCACCGGTCGCGTTAAGCCTAAGCTTCGACCCGCCAGACTGCGACGCCGACTGACTCTTGTGAACTGTGGGCGCAGGGCGAGCCTAAGCATAGCCTAAACTAGAAGGAATATACTGTGTCCGAAACTAATACAGAGAAAGAAAAGACGGCCATCGCCTGACGCATCAGGCGATTGCCGTCTAGACGGCCGCGGCCTGACGCATCAGGCGATTGCCGTCTAGACGGCCGCGGCCTGATCGACCAGGCGACAGCCGTCTAGACGGCTATCGCCTGAAGACGGCCATCGCCTGTGACATATATACACCTCGCCGCGCTGAGGCGCGGCGAAAAAAGGGCGTGTCGGGAATTCTGTCTGCCAAATAAAAGGAACGCTTTTTTTCTGGCTGCCAATATTTTTGGCTGCCAAAGCTGGGAACGCTTTTTTTTGGAACGCTGCTCAGGCAGTTACTAAGTATCTAGTGTGGAAAGCTCTTCTTGTCAAAACCGGAACTGGTTCTTACAGTTGTACAATGGTCGTAGAATAGCCGATCCGTTGCAGAGAGGGAGGAGCGCTGCTTTCCCACGGGCCTCTTCACCCATCAGCCAGGCAGTACAACAGCTTACACCTCTGTGTCTGGGCCGTCCGACCCCGATGACCGCGGCTTCGAAGCTCAACTGGCTCGCTGCCTGTCCATGGCCACCCTAAGACCCCGAGCCCAATCGCGACTGGCTTGGCCTACAACCGCCGCCTTGAACGCTTTCCTCTTGCAGCTGATGGTGAGCGCCCTGTTGCCCTTGTCTCATGGTCAGTCTCATGAACAGTGGTAGTGCAAGGGGCTTCATGCGCAGGGAGGGCAGTTCACTAGGTACCGTACTCTTCGGTTCCGAATTCAGGTCAATGACAACAATCCCTACTCCGGCTACATCGGCGTGCGCAAGCCGGACAACGGCGCGGGCGGCGCTTCCATCGTTCCAGGCGACCTCGTCTGGGCCTACAATGCAACGGCTACCGAGCCCATGACCGCCTTTCCCATTCCCAGCGCCGAGATCCAGCTGGTGACGGGCGGCGATCGGCACTGCGTCCGTCTGAAGCGTGACGAGACCAACGGCGACCACTGGACCGACAGCACGTGCACCTTCGGCGCCTCTGTCGGACTCTGCGAGGTCGACTGGCCAGGTTTGTTGGTCTGCCCACTCCCCCACCCATCCCTTTTCCCACCATTCGGTCAGTAAGAGAAGTAATTTCAGTCACATCATGCAAACATACCAACGTAAATCGTTCCCGGCAGAGAGCAATCAACGAGCGGCTCGCCTTTCGTACGCAGCGTACGTTGGAGATACAAAGCATCTCATCCGCGGTAGTCGAAAATCATTCAGCCCTCGTGTTAGAGTGCTTAAACCGCAAGTTACGTGTACATCTGGGGTGAGTGCGCCATTGTAGACTTTCGGCCGCTGACTTGCGCCGAGCCGTTGCAAGGTTGGCTGATCACGGGCAACTCCATGTTCTACGAGAACGACGTCGCCACCCACGAGGAGTGCTGCCATCTCTGCGGCTGTCACCAGGGCTGTGCCGGCTGGCGTCTGAAAATCTCCGCGGGACAGTGTTACCTTTTCTCCAAAGTGACTCGCATGACCCTCAGCAGCAACTACATCTCTGGGCACGCTCGTGAGCTTTGAAAGGGATTGCCCTGTCTGCGTGCGTACTGCGTGGAACACGCTCGGTGGATCGTTACAGCCGATTCGAGCAACTGTTGGCCTCCCGGCTTCCGAACGGCCACGCCGAATTCGCCGCGCGCTTTCGGCGTCCTCTACACGACCGTTGCCGATTTCCAGAGTCAGCTGGGGCGCTGTCAGAGTCTGGTCGACAGTCTTCCCGTTCCCGGTGCGATCGGACGTCTCGCCTGGCCCGACACTCCGGAAATACTCGCATTGTTGGCAGACATGATGGTAACTAATTGGACTCGGAGCGTTCAATGCGGCCCTTAGGTCAAACGTGCACGCAGTTTGGAGTCACATAATTGCAGAGCATCTACAGCGAGAAAGCTTTTCTGGGAGTCAAGGTGTCTGATGCGGCGGCGACCACTTCTGGTCTGCAGTTGTCAGACCTGCACTACTATTGGAACGGGACGGCGACCAAATCGATGACCGAATGGCCGCTATCGTCATCGCAGATCCGCCTGGACAACGGAACTTCTTGCGTGCAGTTTGACCACGCTGGCGAATACAAGTGGGACGACACACCTTGCGAGGAGGATCATTGGGCCATATGCGAACTGACATACGAGCGTGAGCGCCTGAGAATGCAATTCAGCCTAGACTAATCGGCGACCGCCTTCCTGTAGTACTACGATTCCATGTAGTATTCCAAAGTCGACTTCAATCACACCAACACGCTTTGTTCCATCCATCTCCAGACATCGAGGACCTGGACACCTTTTCTCCCTACTTCTTCACTCGCACCCATCCGGGAATGCGCCTGCCCCAACCGAATGCGACCTCTAGCTGCTTCTCCTCGCCGCCCATCCATCAGGAAGTCCCAGCGGGGGGCGACAGCCGAGAGCTCTGCTCCATGGAGTGTGTCGCTCGTACGTGGTGTGCCGGCTTCGCCCATTCCCACGTCCAGAAGCGTTGCCTCCTCTACTACAAGGCCTCATTCTACCGTACACCTCCAGTAGAAGACCCCGACTTCGACCTGTTCAAGGGCCAGGTCAAGGCCTAGAATATGAATTGTTTCTAAGCAATTTCTCTGTTTCGTCACAATTTTGGGACTTCTCTCTGATCCACTGGTCTACATATTTCATGTATCTCTGTACGACTGTTCTGCTGTCTATGCTGCGGGCACAGCTATTGTTCCAGTAGATGAGCGAATAAACACATAGGCGTATTATGTATGTAGTTAGCAGTACTTGACCCTGCGCATGTGCCACCGGACGGGAGAGCAGTTGTGGGGTGGCTTGGCTTGGCAATCTGCAAGGCTTGAGGTGTCAAATTTCTGACACGTACTGTAAGACGACTGTGTGTTTGTTTCAATGGGCTGTCGCTGTGTCTCCGATTCCCAAGGTCACGTCAACCCTAGGACATAACACCAAGTGGGCGGCGCTCGTTGTGTCCCTCCCATTGGCGGCACAAAGATCGATTGCGTCTCTAATGACGGCTCCGGCTGTCCGGGCGCCTTGCGCTTGCTCGCTATTTCTGACGTTGGTGATCTGATTGCCCCGTCAAACCAATGAATGGCATGGCATATGGGCCGATGACATGCACTCAAACAGCGATACTTCACCCGGTTTGGGTGCACTGTACATAGGTACATGTAAGTGGGTGGTCGATTCGCCCGGCCTGCGTTGCGTCGTATCGAATTAGCCAACTCCAATGTAACTCACCTCTAGGGAGACCGGCCGTGCGTCATTGGCGCACTATCAAAACTAATCAATCTGCTTTATTGGCGCGCCCGCTCCTGCATGGTTACAATTGCAATTAATAGATCTCTAAACCCAATCCATATGATTGTCCGTTGCTACTGCTGTCAAAGCGCGTTTCACCTTGCTCGGTCAACGCCTCGTATTGCTACAGTAGTCCCATTGTTTACTAAACCAACGGTTTGAAATCGAACACTGCACGACTTTCGCCACATAGTGAGCCATCTACATACTGTAGATGCCTCGCAAAGTGGACACAAGATAATTTGGACTTGGCGTCGTCCGTCGTGTGCCTGAAATTGTCTAGTTTTGCCACATATGCAGCATAACCCGTGTAGCTTAGCGCGGGCGGATATGGTAGGTAGATTACTGGGCGGCTATATCCAAGTGACAATAGCCGGGCGAGCCACCTGGGAGGGCGCGACGGCGCCGCATTTGGGCCCACGCCCGCGGGAAGTCAGTCGCCGCTTCGCACACCCGAGCGGTCGAATCGACGGAAATAAAATTTAGCTTTCCATTGCGAGAATCATAAAGATGTACAGAGTGGGCCTCTTAGCGTGGTTGGCCTGCCTTTCGGCTCCACAAACTGACGGTAAGTATATGCAACCATGCGGAAGTCGGCATTGGAACGACGGCATACAATGCAGGTGCAGGCGTACAGTGTACATTAATACACCGCGACGCGCTGCTCAGGCCAGTTCACTTGCAAGACCGTCACCGGAATACGCCTCCACGGCTATTATTTACTGGGCAACAACGACATGACGATGGCCGACTGGCAGAGCTGCGAGGCGCACTGCAAGGCTGCATGGGCGGAAGGCTGGCGATTCTACCTGAGCGAGTCGAAATGCGACTGCATGTTTCGGGTCTTGAGGTGGGACTTCGACATCGCCGACATCATCAGCGGCTTCTGCGGTAAGCGATGCGATTCGCGTGACAAGCATTGTTTCTGGGCTCGTTAGATGGACTTCTTGTCAGTCAAGGGGGGGGGGGGGGGGCAAGGCTGTTCTTCACCGCGACTCTTATACAGCCGGATGGCAAACGAGTTCTGTTTAGCCAGAGAGGAGCGTTGCTTTCCCGAAGGCTTCTTCCGGCCGCACTTCAACAGCACGACGGCCTATACCCTCGTGTATGGGTCGAGCGGTGATCAGGGCTTTGACCAGCACCTTGCGCGTTGCCGCTGGCTGGCCGACTTGCGACCCAACACCCAGTCGCGTCTGGCCTGGCCGACCACAGCCGAATTAAACGCCTTCCTCTTGGGTCGATTGGTGAGATCGTGTTGCCTGGCGCTCGCTACCGCCTCAACCTTGTATTCTTCTGCTGCTCCTTCAGGCGAATGCCAACCAGGTCTCGGCCTACATCGGCGTGCGCAAGCCCGACGACAATGTTGGAGGCGCCTCCATCGCTCCCACCGACCTCGTCTGGGCCTACAATGCAACAGTGACTGAGCCAATGACAGCGTTTCCAATTCCCAGCTCCGAGATTCAACTGGCGGCGGGCGGCGACCAGCACTGCATGCGACTGAAGGTCGACGAGACCAACGGCGACGGCTGGTACGACAACGTCTGCGACTTTGACACCAGTGGAATCTGCGAGGTCGACTGGCCAGGTTTGTTCTCTATCCCCACTCCAACACCTTAACCCCACCAACACCCCAACCCACCAATCGAACCCAATCCCCACCTACACACCAATCCCACCAAAGCACCTACCCCACCAACACCCCAACCCCGCCAACACCTCAACCCCACCAACGCATCAACCCTAACAATACCCCTACCCAACCAACACCCCAACTCCACAATCGAACCCACTCTCCACCAACACCCCAACCTCACCAACCCCACCAGCACCCCAACCTCAGCAACATCCCCACCCAACCAACGCCGCAACCCCACCAACACCCCCACCCTACCAGTACCAACACCCCAATCTCACCAAGACCCTGACTTCTCCAATCGAACCCAATCCCTACCAACACATCAACTTCACCAATCGAACCCAATCTCTACCAACATCTCAACCCACCAACACCTTGAACGCACCAACGTCCCAGCCCCACCAAAACCGCAACCCTACCAACACCCCCAACCCCACCAATCGACCCCAATCCCCACTTTCGCCTAACAACATCAGAACCTTGTGCAAGTACAGAGGGGAAAATCTCATGCACAAAACGGCCAGTGCGATGTTGTAGACTTCCGGCCATTCACCTGCACTGAGCCATATCACGGCTGGCATGTGGCAGGCATCGCCACCCATGGTGAGACCACTGCCTCACTCGAAGAGTGCTGCCACGTCTGCGGCTGTCACGAAGACTGCTTTGTCTGGCGTTTCCGCATTTCAACGGGAGAGTGTTACCTCTTCAAGGAAGTGCAGCGACTGACCAAGAATGGCGACTACATTATAGGACACGCTCGTGAGTTCGAATCGAGGATTGCAAATGGAACCATTTGATTACGTGAAACCCGCCTGGATGGACTGTTTCAGCCGACTTGAACGACTGTTGGCCTCCCGGATTCCGAACGCCCACGCAGGGCGCGCCGCGCGCTTTCGGCGTCCTCTACACGTCTGTTGCCGACTTTCAGACGCAACTGGGGCGTTGTCAGAGTCTGGTTGGTGGCCTTCCAGTTCCCGGGGCGGTCGGAAGGCTCGCCTGGCCCGACACTCCGGAAATACTCGCCTTATTGGCAGACATGATGGTGAAGGGACCCAGAGCATTCAATGCGGCACTGAGGCCAAACGTGCTCGCAGTTTGTCGTTACAATTACAGAGCCCCTTCAGCGCAAAAGCGTTTCTGGGCGTCAAGGTGTCCGATGATGCGGCGACCACTTCTGGACTGCAGTTAACCGACCTGCACTTCTACTGGAACGGGACGGCGACCAAATCGATGACCGAATGGCCCCTGTCGCCATCGCAGATCCGCCTGGACAACGGGACCTCCTGCGTGGAGTTTGACCACTCGGGCGCCCACAAGTGGGACGACACACCCTGCGAGGAGAGCAACTGGGCCATCTGCGAACTGACATACGAGCGTGAGCGCCTGAGAATGCAGTTTAGCCTAGACTAATCTGTAGCCGCCTAGGTTTTTCTAGGTTAGTCTACAATCAAGGCTAACCTAGGCTAAGCTGTACCTACATATGCAGTTCAACCTGCAACTTCAGCCTGCAGGTAAGCCTGGGTCGCAGATAGACCTACGACACAAAAAATATCTTGAGCCTAAGTCTACTTAGGAGCCGATTTCAAGCCACCGGCTAGAATACCTAAGCATGACATACTGTAGATGCGTTTAGTTCCCTGCATCTCCAGACATCGAGGACCTGGACACCTCTTCTCCCTACTACTTCCCTCGCACCCATCCGGGAATGCGTCTGCCCCAGCCGAACGCCACCTCGAGCTGCTTCTCCTCGCCTCCCATCCATCAGGAAGTCGCAGCGGGAGGCGAGAGTCCAGAGCTCTGCTCCATCGAGTGCGCCAACCGGAAGTGGTGCGCCGGCTTCGCCCACTCTCACGTCCAGAAGCGCTGCCTCCTCTACTACAAGGCCTCTTTCTACCGTACACCTCCAGTAGAAGACCCCGACTTCGACCTGTTCAAGGGCCAGGT
>JASAMZ010004630.1:0-35203 GCA_030248115.1 Linhomoeus sp. GSCO2_2 | reverse complement strand
GGCTGACTGTCAGGCTGACACTTTTGATCGGCTACTGAAGTGTTGTGAGCGCGGGTTTATGGGGTAAGAGAGGGCGCCATCATACCGTAATTCCTCAAATAAGTCCCCGAAGAAACCTATCTCATACTCCCTCTGGGGCTACTATTGGAACTGAGTTGGGGGCAATTCGATGAAACATTTCACAGACTATTCTGCCGATTCTTTATAATTTAAGGATCGCAACATGCTGAGTTTAGTTGGTCACCCTATGAACAGTAGACCACCGCCCAAGTAGGAAAGTAATGCCGTATCATTGTTTAACTCAGCCTGAAAAGAAAGGACCATGACACAAATTACCCCAAGCCTCGGCCAACTGTCTTGCTGCTGATCCTACCACAACCACACCCACCAAAACGTCCTTCTCCAGTAAAGCACGGCCGTGTAGTCCGGAAAGACAAATATGCAAATGTCCAAGATCCAACGTTCTGTTGCTCCTGTATTCCACTCTGGTGACCGGCCTCTGGTTAAGAAACTGTCCGGTCAAGTCCCACAACTGAAACATCGTCCCGGCGAATAGCCCGATCAAAATGGCATAACGACCCCATTTCATAAGGCGGTTCAGCCGTCGCTCCGGCCTGTTCAGTCGGCGCATTAGCGGCTTGAATCTCACAAATTCCTTTGTTGCCTTGCGCACTGTAGAGGCGCGTTCCTTCAGGGAAGTTCTCTGGGGTTCAGTCATGGCGACAACAACGCATTGCCTCAAGCATTCAGGTTGCAAGTGAACGGCGGTGCTTGCCAAGGCTTACAGAGCATTTGCCAGTCTCTGAAGACCAGCGCTGTGCAATTGATTACGAACATTAGCGAAGAACCGAATCGGACAGCCAGCAGAGTGCGCGTCTCAGAACACGCAAATGTTTTGCAGTTGTCAGACTAGGGAGAGGCACTACGTCACCAGCCTACTCAACCAGTGCAAGCGTGTCTGTCTTGTTCGCCATGACAAGATGCCGTTGAGGCAGCTAAGATTCATTGCAATGAGACATTTGCCCCAGAAATCCCACGTCCGAAACTCATATCCTACAGATAGACATACCGTAGTTCCTGGATTAGTCATCAAATCGAGTTCATCGCTCAATACCGTATGATGGGGAATTCCTAGAGTATGACACGATGTAGTATCGCCTTCTCTCGTCAGTCTTCAGGGTTGTGGCAGTGGCACTGGCTCGTCGCACATCTCGGGCGGCCGGCAGGGCGGAGGGGGAGGCGGCGGGCAATTGCATCTCGCCCCACCGCCAGTTCGGTCGCAGCGGCAACCGCGGTTGCGCGGACAGCAGGTCGGTCTGGCGTCGCCGTTTCGGCAGCAGAAACCATAGCTGCCGCAGCAGGAGTTGCCGCACCTACAGTACAGACATGCAGACGCCGTATTTTGCTCTAATAGACGCCCAGCCACCTCCAATAAGCGCCCACTCTGGGCGAGACCGTAAATAGCGGGCATGCATCCTCCCCTACACCTTACCCCCTCCCCCTTCTCGAATTCGCCTTCATTGCCTCGGGCATACTATGTATCCTCGTTCTGAGAGCCGTTTATTGGTTTCGAAATTCAAAAGTTATTGGTTAGAGGTTTCGAAATTAGAGGCCGTTTATTGGTTAGAGGTTTCGAAATTCAAAAGTTTGAAATTCGCGAGTTACAGTAACCCGAAGGTCAAAACGCAAAACGGCTCTAACTCGCGGCTCTACGTCGTAGACCGGCGTGCGATAGGTCAACTAAAAGGTCTCGACGTGCTCTTTCGCTTGGCATGAAAAAATGTTTTAATTACGCAAACACGCAACACGAAAGGCGGCATTCTCGACATCTTTACATTACAATCGCTCTAACTCGATCAGCGTGCGCCGTAGAGAGACGATCTTGAGTTTATTGAAAAGCTCTCGACTCGACTCACTGATCATTTGTCCTTCGTTGGTCAAAACTCAAAAATTTGAATTTCGCGAGCTACAGTAACCCAAAGGTTCAAAATGCAAAACTTCTCTAACTCGGTCGTCTTCCGTCGCAGAGAGACGATCTTGAGTTCGTTAAATAGGTTTCGACACACTGACCATTGCGTTAAGAGAAGTCGAAATTCAAAAGTTTGAAATACGCGGGCTACAGTACCCCAAAGATCCAAATAGAAAGGCGGCCCTAACTCGCTCGGCTTACGTCGTTGAGAGGCGTGCGCTAGCTCGCTTAAAAGCTCGCGACGTGCTCTTTCATGGCACGACAAACTTTTATATTCAATTGGTAAACAATACTGAGAAAATTGACATTTTCGCAGGAAATTCGCCGCGAGACGATCTTTGGTTGCTCGATAGGTCTCGACACTGATAATTGGGCTAAGAGGAGTCGAGACTCAAAATTTTAAATTTCGCGAGTTACAGTAACCCGAAAGTCCAAAACGCAAAGCGGTTCTAACTCGCCCGTCGCACGTCGTGGTGCGACAATCGACACGTCATTTGAAAGGTCTCAATGTGGTCTTTCATGCGACTGCATAAATTTTTCCTCTTAGTAAAATACGCACCACGGAAGTCGACAATCGTGACGTTTTGAGCACTAAAATGGCTCTAACTCGCTCGTCTTGCGTTGCAGAGCGATGATCGTCGACCGTTTGAAAGCTTACGTTGTGGCAGTTGTTGGACACTCGCTCGTAAAGAAACTTTCGTTTTTTTTACCCTTGACTTAATAACAATTTTGTCTGCTAAAAAAATTAATCCCGGACGATCCCAATGTTGCATTGCAACAACCGCTCAGAAATGCGTGTGTCTTGCTCAAAAAACTAATCCCGGGCGAACCCAATGTTGCCTTGCAAGAACCTCTCAGAAAGGAGCGTGTCAGAAGTAGCGCATGAATAGTGGACTCCGGGCGGACGCGCGTCATATCGGAAAAGGCTTCGAAATACTTTACAAAAATATCCACTCTTTACTCTTCCACTTTAAAACACTCACAACCACTCTGTATTAATAAAACAACTCAACTTTTTAAAACAGCTTGTTAGGGGTTCAGACATGGCGACAACAGTGATTTGAAGCGTCAAGCGCTCGGGTTGTAACGCAGTGCGCTTGTTAAGGCTTACAGAGAACATCTCGTCATTCTCTGAAAACTAGAGTAGTGCAATTGCGAACATTATGTATGTCGCGTGTTCTCGATGTGCAGCACTCAATCCGTCCAAGTGGTTCTGTGTTATCGGCCGTGACAAGACTCTGTTGAGGGACAATTGAAGATTTCATTTCAATCAGACGTTTGTCTCCAAACTCCCACGGTCGAAACCCATGGCTCGTGCTATGTAGGTGATAGACATAGGTACGTACTATGTAGTTCCTGGATTAGCCATCAAATCGAGTCAGTCGATCACCACGTACCGTGTAACGCCTCCATATCACACATGCAAAACTCCTACAGTGCGACGTAACCTCTTCTTTTGCCAAGGTCTTGTCTCGTACCGTATCGGTTAGGGTTCCGACTCGTCGCACATCTCGGGCGGCCGGCAGGGCGGAGGGGGAGGCAGGGTGGGAGGGCGGGTGGGGGGCGGCGGCGGACAGTCGCATCTGGCCCCACCGCCCGTTCGGTCGCAACGGCAGTTGCCGGGACAGCAGGTCTGGCTGGAGTCGCCGTTTCGGCAGCAGTACCTCCGGCTGCCGCAGCAGACGTTGCCGCACATAGTATATATGTTGCAGTCAATGCCCGTCTTCAGGCGATGGCCGTCTAGACGGCCATCGCCTGATGCGTCAGTCAATCCCCGTCTTCCTTGGGAAAAGACGGCCATCGCCTGGTGAGTCAGGCGATGGCCGTCTTCTGCTCGAAAAGACGGCCACCGCCTGATGGACCAGTCAATCGCCGTCTTCAAAGTGAAAGCTGTCGTGGGCGCTAGCAGAGAGAAGGGGCACGGCCGGCCTGAGCAGGAGGTGAAGTAGATGGAGGAGTATTTATTCCACTTGCCGTTTGCACTAAAACTCGGCCGGTGTCACATGCCAAAACCGTTCTATGCCAAATCCGCCCCCCGGCGGTTTTGGCATATGCCAGTTTCGCCCCCCGGCGGTATTGGCATACATGCCAATACCGCCCCCTCTATGCCAATACCGCCCCTTCTTTCTAAAGTAGCTGTCACTGAATTTAGTCTGCCTCAAGCAGCAGTCATGACCGCTCGCGTGCCGAATGCAGTGGCTGGCGATGCTTCCTTGTGGGATGTATCCGAGTTCCATGCTACATAAGTCTGCCAAACTAGGAGACACGTGTCAGTCTGGGATCAGTCAATATAACTAGCAGCCGAATCAACTTGGAATCGGTTTGTGGGCGTATCAGAATTGCTCCTAGTATGATAGCGAAAGAATTGCTACTAATTTCTATGAAAATACGCTGGAAAGGTTTAATGTTTAGCTTCAGATGACCGAAACCAAACTGCGAGCTTTAGTTTCAGTTTCAGTTACAGGTATGCCGCACGTGCCAGTTTTACTTAAGCTTTAGTTTCAGTTAACTCCTTGCAACTGAAACTGAACCTAGTCTAATTTCTAATGGCCAACCTGATTGGTCCCAGCTGAGCTGAGGCGCCTGGCGGGTCCCAGCTGAGGCTTAGCACGACTACCGACTTCGGGGCGCGCTCCACGCGCCCTGAAGTCGGTCACCGGTCGCGTTAAGCCTAAGCTTCGACCCGCCAGACTGCGACGCCGACTGACTCTTGTGCACTGTTGGCGCAGGGCGAGCCTAAGCATAGCCTGATTTCAAAGGGATATACTGTGTCGGAAACTAAAACAGAGAATGAAAAGACATCCATCGCTTGACGCATCAGGCGATTGCCGTCTAGACGGCCGCGGCCTGATCGACCTGGCGATGGACGTCTAGACGGGGATTGACTGACGCATCAGGCGATGGCCGTCTAGACGGGCATTGACTGAAGACGGCCATCGCCTGTGACATATACACGCACACCCGCCGTGCTTCTTCTAATAATCACCTCTCTCCCTCCAATAAGCGCCCAGCTACACACCTGTACATACATTTTATGTAAGTGTGCCTTAAGGCAGACAGAGAGAAATATGTTCCAGGTGCGAAGCATGTAAAAGTATTCTCCCCCTTAACCCCTGGTTGTCTGTCTGTCTGTCTGTCTGTCTGTCTGTCTGTTTGCCCCAATCGTCCCGCCCGACTGGGCCCGTTGACCCCGGCGACCTATGGGGCGCTACCCTTGGGTGGTCCCGCAGATTTGCCGAAAGTGGTCCGTAACGCGAAAAAGCTTACTGTAGCAGAGAAAATTCAAATTTTTGAATTTCCGAGACGACCGTGGAGCGCGCTTGGAAAGGCGGCCGAAGCGGTTGGTATGTCAGGTGTGTAGGGTAGGCAATGTGCAACTTTACGCGCCTACCCACGCCGCGCGTAGGCATACTGTAAGTGAGAAAATTCAAATTTTTGCATTTCGCTATAGACTGTGGAAGCCGCATGGAAGGTCATGCGTGGAAGCCGACATGACAGCATGATAGGGTTGCAAGTGTGCAACTGCACAGAGTTTAGCACGCTGCGCAAAAAATCCGCAAATGATAAATTTTCCATCAACAAAAATTTGTTCCAAGCACGAGACGAAAAGCCTGGAGCGGGCGAGCGAAGCGAGCCCGCGCAGGGCTTTTCTCCGCGCGCGCCGAAGGCGCGCGCCTCGGCCGCTAGTAAGAGTATTAAACGACACTCCTCTGGTGAAGTAAATGCGCAATTTGTCAGAGAACTACATTGCACCAGCATTGATTGAAAGAAAGCTTTTTCGACTAAAGTTACCCACACAAAACTGCGCAAAGGTCACAACGACACGCTAAGATCTGCCGAATATGTTGCCGCGTGTCGTTGTGACCTTTGCGCAGTTTTGTGCGGGTAATTTTATTTTAGTCGAAAAAGCTTTCTTTCAATCAATGCTGGTACAAATAGTTCTCTGACAAATTGGAGGGCGGCGCGAAGCGCCGCATTTACTTCACCAGAAGAATACCGTTTAATACTCTTACTTTTACATGCTTTGCACCTGGAACATATTCCTCTCTATCTCTCTGCCTTAAGGCACTTTTACATGAAATACTCTTACTATTTGATTGACGGAGTCAACCGCCAAATCCACCCATGTAGTCAATTGTAGGCCAAAAGACAAGAATTCAGTGGCCCCAAAACGAGCGAAACCCCCTTGAATAATGTACGGGACGAGCAAGGCAATTTTGACACTCGCATGCAAGGGCTGCAGAACGAGCGGAGGATCTTGAGGCACCCACAAAACGAGTAGCAAAATTTTGGGACGCTATGCAGGGCCTCCTGAAAGAGCGGGGGCACTTTGAGGCACCCACAAAATGAGTAGAACAATTTTGGGACACGTATGCAGGGCCTCCTGAACGAGCGGGGCACTTTGAGGCATCCACAAAGCGAGTAGAACAATTTTGAGACACGTATGCAGGGCCTCCTGAACGAGTGGGGTCACTCTGAGGCACCCACAAAACGTGTACAGCACAATTTTTGGGCACGTATGCAGGGCCTCCTGAAAGAGCGAGGGCACTTCGGGGCACCCACAAAAAGAGTAGAACAGTTTCGGAACACGTATGCAGGGCATCCTGAACGAGCGGAGGCACTCTGAGGCACCCACAGAACGAGTAGAACAATTTTGGGACACGGCAGGGCCTCCTGAACGAGCGGAGGCACCAGCACCCACAAAACGAACAGAACAATTTTGGGACACGCATGCAGGGCCTCCTGAACGAGCAGAGGCACTTTGAGGCGCCCCATCATTTCTACCCGAGATTGTAGATCGCTGTTGGCTTTAGAAAGGCGGCCTCCCTCCCGCATCCACGACTCCCACCCAACCCCCCCCCCCCCCCCATCCTGGACCGGTTTACGCTTGCGCTTGTATAGTCGCTGTGGCTTGAGAAAGGCTGGTTGGGCATATGCCACACTATCACTCACGGGCTTGCGTCACCCGCTCCCTCCTTGACGAGCCAGCAGAGGAGTAGGGCGCCGACCAGAGTCAGCAGTAGACGACGGCTCATCGTTGCGCTTCTCAGTTGATTCACGTTTCTTGTCTCACGTTTGCCGTTAACTTGTTTGTTTGTGTTGGCCCATTGGAGCAACCAACTACTGATGGATGCGTATACGCATACGCAATATTAACTTTGCGTATACGCATAGGTTTTTGAATGCGTATACGCATACGCATACGCATACGCAAAAATTTTAACGTACGCATATGCATACGCAAACAGAACTCCGTACGCAAACCATTTGCGTATGCGTACGAAAGCCGCAAAGTGCGACAAATGGCAACAAATTCCGGCCAATTTGACCGACAAGTGAGCCAACAGCAAACCAAATTTGTCTCGAATTTCATTTCAATCTGTTGATTATAACCGAAATTGATTGAGGCCTGATGCCGAAGCAGTTTTCTTCTCTTAAAAATGCAACAGTGTCATTCCAAAGCGGATTTTTTGCGGAATTTTTGCATTGAAAATCGTACGCATACGCAAACGCATACGCAAACTTTTTGCTATGCGTACTACGCAATACGCATACGCAAATGAGTTTGTTTGCGTATACGCATACGCAAATGAAATTTTCGATATTGGCCATCAGTACAACCAACACATTGAAAAGTTTGCAGCAAAGACTGATGAAGTACAGTAGGCACAGTTCTGTGAGACCTACCATATGTGTCCATTGTACAGAGACTTGTCAATAATGGTCATTTGCTACACTTTCTAATCAGATGCATGATTGTCAGCAGATTGACTTATCATTTGATGCTGTGAGTTACAGCACCTGCAGTCAAGCCTGAACGAAGTCATGCTGGACAATCGAGCAAAATTCTTGGGCTCTTTGTGCGACTCACTAGGACCGAGATAAGTACATATTTCCGTCACAAACTGACCAGTTTGCGACGCCTAAGTGCGCCCCAATGAGAAACGTCTCACTTTTGCGAATTACTAGATGTACACCTCCTTTTCCGGAGAAATCCATTTATACGCAGTTCTCACAGCTGATATGAGTTTGGCAAGTCGGTCTCAAAAGCGGCTTTTCGCACAGCTGCACAGCGGCGACTTGGCAAAATGATAGTAAAATGTTGCAGAGTCGTAAATTCTTCTATCCTATCATGTGGGAATCAGGCAAACACGCCCATAAAGCGAATCCTACGCCCACTTTGCAAATTCCCGCCAGACCGGCGCTAGTCGGACGTCGCCAAGTTCTTGACGCAAACAAGATTTTGGCAAAACGGCACGGGGCAATCAATGCATACCGACGCTACACATACCCTACACAACGTAGGATGTCACGTACAGTTCGAACGATGGTTGTGTCTGGATCAGACATTTCCCGACGATGAAACATCGGTGATTCCCAAGAGGCGCTGACGTCACAGTGCAATAGGATCGTACTAAGGACGCCAAATACTGAATGTGTCAACTCGACAACTACAGAATGCTCACCAAAGTCTGCTGTCCGGACTTCATCAGTTCATACAGCTTCACGAACAGCGAAATTCGACCGCAGAAGAGGAAACTATGTGAGCGCCTTGTCACTCAAATCGATATAATCGACTGATTGGCTAGAGGGAACCTACAACTACGCCGCTCGTTTCTCCACCTTCAGGAAGATGTCTTCTTTGGGGCGCAGCATGGTCGCCGTCGTCGCGAACTCCAGAGGCATTTTCTGAAGGGGAATTGCACGATAGTGAACGAAACTTTTGCAATTGCTATAACGCAAAGCTCTCTCCTACAGATACTTCACAAACTACAAACGGTAACTCTCCAGTAGTTACCGCAGAGAAATCCAACAGAAACAACAATACTATTGACCAATCGCTGGCAAACGCGTATTGGAACCGACGAGTCAGCGCAGAGTAAGCACGTCCAGCATTCGAATCGGCCAATCATCGACGAGCGCTCACGCTCACCGGAGTGTCATCGGTTGGTCGGAAGCGGAATTTTCTCAGCAGGTGGGCCAAAGCCAGTCGCATTTCGATTTGGGCAAAGCGCATACCGATGCAGTTGCGAGGCCCCACTCCGAAAGGCATGTAGGCCATCGGGTGACGACGAGCCTTCTCTTCCATTGAGAACCTAGTTTTGGCGCCAAAATTGAATTTGAAGGAGTGGCGATTTTGCATAAATTTTGCTGTTCTGCAATTCTACCGTACCTGTCAGGGTCGAACTTTTCTGGTTCTGGATAGTGCTCCTCCGAGTGGTGGATGGCGAGTACTGGCATCACCACAGTTGTGTTCTGTCGGAACTGGATTCCCTTGATTTCAATGTCTTCGTCGCAGAAGCGTTCGATTCTAGAGAATTGGGAGAAGTTTCGTGTGTGTTACGACGTTTGCGCTCAAATGCCACTACTGTACCTTGGTGCAGGAGGGCACAGACGCAGAGTTTCCTCGATGACCTGCTGGAGGTAGTGCAACTGCTGTATTTGGTCGTAGGTGAAGGTTTCCTGTGACGAAAGTCAGAATGGGGCAAAGTTTGAATTGCAGTATATCTGCCGTTAGAAAAGTGTTTCTCACCTGATCGTCAGGGATGACTTGACGAATCTCGTGCAGAACCTTGTCCTGTATTTCAGGGTGCATCGCTAGGTAGTAAAGGACGAAATGGATGGTGCCAGCAGTGGTTTCGAAGCCGGCAAACTAAATCGGTTTCTATATTTTTTAAGGATTCCAAGCAACTGCCGCAAAATTACCGAACCAAAAATATGAAGGACTGAGCCAGGAGGTCCCTGTCTGAGAGATGAGCCCTGTGACCCCTTAAAACATTGGAATGCTCGATTTCTTCGTCGATTTCGGTTGTTTCTTCGGGTTCAGGCTCGTCGTTAGCGTTCAGCAACAACTGCAGAAAATCTGGCTTGCCCTAAAATTAATGATTTCGCAGAACAAATTCAGTTTGTGAGGAATTTTTGACTGAATCGTGAAGTTTTCTCACAGAGAGAGGGTTCTGCCTGCGCTGCTTGATGATGTCGCCCAGAAGCTGTTTGAAGTACTTCTCTTCTTTTATGACCATTAGGCGAATATTTATGTAGCGGCCGAGCGCGTGCACGGTTCTCGGAAACAGTACTGAAGATCAATAATTTGAATTTTGTGAAATATGATTCCCAATGCGACAAGTTTCAACATTGAACCCCACTTCGAAGGAACACAGCTGGATGCTTGATACCGAAGTCAAGAAGACTGCTGGCGACCTTCATGAATGGGCCTCCGTCAGTGGTTTGCGCCTGGATGTCAGTGGCAAACACCACTGAAGCGATCACGTCCATGGTGAATGAGGAGCAGAGCCTGAAACGATGATTTGCTCGGCTCTGGTGTGTTCCCAATTGTTGGTTCTGCAACCTACAGGCATTCCACAATCTACAGATTCTGGCTTTTGACTTAGGCTATGCTTATGAGCTTTGCATTCCGATCAGTGAAACTACCAAGCTATCTGTGATTGGCTGGATCATTGTTACAGTAACTCACTTCCTGACAGGCACAGGCTCTTGACTCGTGGCGTGTTTCTCCAACACCTCGTCAAAAGTTTGCAGCTTCTGTTGAATCATCGGCACAGTCTGCAATTTGATTTGACACGTTTAGAAATCCAGCATTTCCCCCAAAAGTATACTTGTGAGTGTACAAATTAAAATAGGTACCTGCTTTATCTTGCCAGAAGTGAAGGTGGGAGTGACAGTGTTTCTGATTTCCTTCCACTCCTTGCCCTGTAGAATGGGCAGCATCCTTAGGAAGAAGGAATTGCCATCATCCGGTTGCCTCGGACCTTTCTAAACTTTGTGCAACATTTCAAAAGAAACAACCATGCAAACGTCATCCCCTACCCTTCTGTCTATGAAGATGGGAAAGTGCTTGATGCAGACATCTCGGATGACGTCGAGGTCGGCCACCACCAAATCGCGCATGAATAGCATGTAGACACTGCAAGACAGACATTTGAAATTTCATAGTTTTGAAATAATGAAAATAGTTCAGCTGACAGTCAGCGAATTGCATTACTGCTCACCCATAGGTCTTGCCATACTGCTTCAGAAACCCCGCGTCAGTGTCGACGCCATTCTGAATGAAAAACATTGAATGTCTGCATACTGCATGAATAACGTAAACAGCGGGTCCACTCGCCTTGTAATAGTCGAACGTGTTGCCTACTATCAAGAGCGGCTTTGGGCCTGGAACTCCCTCCCTCTCCCAGTAGGAGAATTGCTTCTTCAGGTAACTGAATTTGGGTGTCATTGGCAAAAGTGAAGTGTGAATTTGTTAGTCAAAGCAAAATCAATCCGATCAACCGACAAGTAGATCAGCAGCGCTCCGATCCCCGCGGTAGAAAGGGCGAGATAGAGATGGAGGAATCGGAAAAGCAAGAAGAGAAGTGTCCCCCCGATGACGAGCCACTCCCCCATCCCAAGTGACAGAGGGCCAAGCATTTTGTCACCAGTTCACGCTAGCAGCAGTGTCACAACCCACAGCCACAATACTGTTTTCATAAAGGAAAGCGCAGACTTTAAGTACACATGTGCCCAGCGCGCACCTGAGTCATGCTGTGTGAGCAGTGTGTGCATCTGGGCGGCAGACTAGGAAGGAATTTGTCTCGCGATAACAGTTAGGTAACATTGTGCGGCAGTCATGTAGCGACACGTGTTCGGAGTTGCGTGTACCAGTGTGAATTGTCAAGTAGAGTCGCTGATATAGTGGGTTGGATATGCCCAATTGATACGTTCTAGCGACCAAACAGTGCGCAAGGACATTAGATGGAATACGTTGAGAGGCGTCAACCTATTTCCTAAGGTCTTTTCAATGAATGGGATTGGGCGAGGCAGGGGTCCAATGATCGCTGCTGACATATACATATCTACCGTACTCATTTCCAGCGCTCGCCACAGATTTGATTGGGGTGTGAGGCCGTCCAAGTCACTCGCTTGGTAGTTGCGGAGGGGGATATATGTGCATCAGTGCTATACCGTCGACAAAGGAGGCCTAAAGAACGAAATACGTAGTGAACAGCAGTTGTGCTGTGCTATGTATGTACCTATAATTTCAGCTCTCTCTCGCCAACAGTTCCAAACTCCCCAAATGACAACGCGAAACGCGAACGAGCGCAGTTTGCCAGAACAAACGGAATGCCAGTGGGGGTCGTGTTATCTATCACAACAAATAGATAGAAGCATCTGCAAATTCAGCATATCACGTTTCAGTATCTCAGTACTTGGTGTGATGCCACCAGAGTTGCTCCTTGAACGGTCCCTCGGTGTCGTCCAGTGTTCTCCTGCTCTGATTGAGTTTGTCCCCCAGAGTGCTCGAGCTCTGATTAGGGTCCAATTCTGCGATACCATCTACCGTATCACCCAAGGTCACGCCCCCTTTCTGACGAGGTCTGCGCCTATTGGACGGCGTGGAGAGGGCGGGGCTCGGCCCTGTGCGTTGATTGGTCGGCGCGCCCCCGCCGCGGGGACGCGAGCGCCGCCTGCCGGACGGAGTGGACAAACTGGGACTGGTGGCGGCGGGAAGGTGCTTGTTGATGGGCGCTGCGTGGGCCTGAGCCTGAGACGTGTCTTCGCTGTGGTGTGGGCGGTTGGGATTGGGCCCGTGGTGGCTCTCGAGCACTTGGCTGAAATGAACACACTGATTTTAATCATGACATGAGTCCAAAATGCTGTCGCCCACTCGTCCATATCCTCCTCCTTCTGTGCCTCCGCCAGCCGCTGCAATTCGGCATCATTGTCGTCGTCGCCTTCCTCTGTTGGCGTCGCTCCATTGCCATTGCCACTCCTTCCGTCGACTGATTCAGCACCCGCCAGATTCATGTGCGCCTTCCACCTCTCGTATTCATCCGCGTCCTGGGGCGGTTGGGTTATTTCTTCTGTGAGGGCTGGGTAGCCGGGCGCTGATTGGTCGGCCACGCCCACTCCTGGCTCCTGCTGGTCGCTCATTGGCTGCAGCGTTGGGTATTCCACGCCCTCATTGGTCGAAGTGGACCCGTCCTGCTCGGGGATTGGCTCCAGGGTGGGGTACGCCACGGCGTCGTCTATGGGAATGGCCACGCCCCCTTCTGGCGCCGCGCCCATTGGCTGTTGACTCTCTTCGGGCTCGCTGATTGGCTGCAGAGCCGGGTAGACTCGGTGGTTATGGGCCCTCTTGGTCCTCTTGCTGGACTTGGAGGAGGCGGAGCTGCTGGACCCTGACTGGCTGAGAGGGGTGACCGCCCGCTTCTGATTGGTCGACTGGCGACCCTTCAGCGAATGGCCGCTGTTCAGGGCGCGCCCGTGGACGTAGAGCTCCCACATGGTGGGCGTGTCCACTCCCCTCCGCTGGGTCTCGTCGATGACGGCGTCCACGTGCTGCTGAAGTGGTGGAGTTACAGTTGTCTCTTCAGAGAATCACTGACAGATTGTCCTATACCATTTCTGGGTCCGCGTTAATCTTTTGCTGTCTTTCATGGTCCAAATTGGGAATAGTTCCAGGTCCGGGAGGACTGTTCTGTCGCAGTGAGCCCGCCGGCTGCTGCCCTGGGGAATCGCGGCTTTTATTGGAAGCGGCGTCCTCAGGAGAACCTGTAAGACGCCACTACTTTATGTATGTCACAAGCCGCGATGCGAATTTTCCTCAGGGAATGCCACAACTCACCCAGTGGTCTGGAGTCCGAATCGTGGACTTCATCATCGTCGTCATCACTGCCGCCACAGCAGCACCTCCAGCAAATGGCGCATAGGATGAACAGCACAGCTAACGCTATTAGAATCAGGATAATGACCAGTGAGATCGGCAGGCAGAAGCCCAGCAGTTCAATGTCGGTGCAACTGGAATTGAGATAATTGCTTTGCGTTTCAAGTAAGACACACCGGTGTGCGGTGCGGCTCCATCTATAAAAACTTAGACAGACAGACACCAGTTTGTCTCACCTCGAAGCCTTTTCCGTCTTTTCAGTTGTCTGCTGAGAAGCCTGTGGTTTCCGGGGGCACTCTCTGCCAGGGAAATTCTGGACGTCCTCAGACTTGTCGTCATACCCCTCATTGCACTGGCAAGTGTATCCGAGGCCAGAGGAAGGCTTCTGACAGGCTGCGTTGGTGTGACAGTCGTGGAGGTCTTCTGTGCACTCGTTAATGGCTGCAATAGTTCAAGGCTAGTCATAGTGATGTGTGGTACTGTGGGACTCATTACGTCCCAACAAGTGTACAGTACCTTCAAGTTTGGCAGCATTGAACTGGATCGGGCTTGTCGCAGACTGGCTATTCAATAACTGCTTCAGTGACTCCAGTGTGCACGCGTCGCACTGAAATGAGGACTTTTCTGAGTGTTGGTCAGTCACGCCAGTGGAATTGTCAAATGTGTGTAACTGTACCTGAATTCTGGTGTAGGCCTTGGCGCTACCCGGCTCCATTGGCTTCTTGGGTAGGCAGAAATCTTCGACCGCGCTCCCATTGAAAATCTTCACCATCTGAAAATGGAACAATGACTAGTGAAGTTTGCTTCAGACATTCTGAAACCATCCAAAACCATACCGCTGCCGCCATGAGGCTTGTATACTTCCTATACCTCGCGGAGCCTGGGTTCTTTAGAGAACTGCCCACAACAATAGGCTTCCCGCAAGATGTCTCAGCGGCCACCTTCACAGAGACGGTTTTGACGCCTGAAATGGAATGGATTGGAGGCGCCACTGAATGACATTCCCAACAAGGATTACGTGCAGGAGCCCCTGCATAGAAGCACTCCGACCCGACTCGGGAATAGCAGATGGAGGTATTGCGTCGCCTGCTGCGCAACAGACCGTCCGCGCGCCGCGTAACAGACCGTCGGAAATCTCAATATGGATAAACTCAGCGACTGGCAGTGTCAAGCTTCAACCGGCAACCGGCCCGGCTGCGGCCGGTGACCGGTGCCCATCTCTAATACACAATGCACGGCACTCGACAAAGAAGTGGGCGCGCACAGCTGGCTGGCTATCTATGCGGTAGATCTAGATATGCGCGCCGCGAAACAGGCTTACGCAATCGAGCGTCCGCACCACGGGAAGCGCACACAGCTGGATATCTATACGCTAGACACGCGCGCCACGAAACACGCTTACGCAATGGAGTGTCCGCACCAGCAGAGCGTGGGAACGAGAGAGCGCGAAACGGAAACAAAGACGAACCAATTACTGCAGCGACTTAACCCTATGGAGAATACCGGCGCACTACAGTAACGTATTACTACAAAACACATGGGCGCGAAAACAGAGAGAGAGAGAGAGCACCTGGTCCTAAGAAGTAGTGGAAAGAAACTTCTGTGCGACAGCAGTTGTTGTTGAAACTTCCTTACCAGTGCCGACTTCGTCTGTCTGCAGCGCAGAACCAATGCCGACTTTGTCTACAGCGCAGAATACCCGAAATTGGATATTGCACCGAAGAATCCCCACGCTTAGGGTTTCGACAACACATGGTTAAGGCGTCCCAATTGTCGACGAAAAGTCGCAAATCCTGGTCCGCATCGCAAAACGAGTGCCATATTCGGAATCAGCGCCCTCGAAAGCACCGGAATCGACTCCTACTGTGATTCTGTCAACAGAGGTGTACTTCGAATTTTGGACGCGGCCGGGGGTACGCTAGCCGGAAAAATATTTTTGAAAATCGGTTCCGTATCGCTTTTCGACGGGGAATCACGTGGTGGACCCCATTTAGCCATTAAGAGTCGCATTCGAGCGTTACAGCAGCCCAAAGTCGAAAAGTGCCGAAAATAAGTCAACAGAGGTGTACTTCGAATTTTGACGCGGCCGGGGGTACGGTAGCCGGAAAAATATTTTTGAAAATCGGTTCCGTATCACTTTTCGACGGGGAATCGCATGGTGCAGTCCGTTTTGACCTGCCGGGAAGCAATCGAGCGTTACAACAGTCCAAAGTCGAAAAGTTTGAGAAATCGGCCAAAATCGCAGGCCGTTGAATGATATTATCTGAAGATCCGCTCGGTCGATTCCGGCGCTCTTGGTGTCAAATGATAGCAAATCGATAGGCGCAGACCGCGTAGAAGAGTTTAGAACGATTTTACACCAGAATCTCACAACTCGATTTTTTACACCGGAATTTCACACCTCCAAAGTTTTCGTTTGGCCATAACTTCTGCGTGGGACCACCTAGGAGGCCGAGGTTTCTTTTCCGGGCTAGATATTGTCGAGGACTATAACATATCCAAAAATCACCAAAATCGAGCAAGTATTGCGAAAGTTATGGATGGAGAACTGTTTTCAATGTACTACAAAATTCGAATTTTTGAATTTTCTCAAAATTTTCCCATTACGCGAAAAAAACGAAGGTGCGTCCACACCTACTATCCCTCGAGAGCTATCGATTAAAAAAACCGCGTCCAAATCGGACGAAGCACGCGCGAAAAATCTTGAGGGGGAGATTTATGTTTTCGGTGTCCCGACTATAGCCCTCCGCCCTTCTAGGGTCGGAGTGCTAACAAAACGAGCAAAACCTACGTTTGCATTTCTTCTCTGTGGAGCTGTAGATCTGGCCATGTTGACATCGACAACTGGGCTTTGCTCCTTTCGACAACTTCTCTGCATCTTTCGTGGCTTTCTTCATACATGGCGTTTGGTCATGCTGGTTGTTATTCCCGTCTCCATTTCCATTTCCATTACTATCTCCACCATTTCCATTGCCTGAGGCAGTTGTGCCGCTGGGTCCATTGTCAGTGGGTCTAGCAGCTGGTGTAGTCCCTGATCCAGCTGCAGAGCTGCCACCATTGCCAGAGCCGTCTCCAGTGGAACTGCCAGTGGTGGCAGATGACCCGCTGCCATTCCCATTGCCGTTGCCGTTCCCGTTCCCATTCCCATCTCCACTGCCATCACCATTGCCATTGTTATTGCCATTTCCATCGCCGTTGCCATCTCCATTTCCATTTCCGTTGCCATCACCATTTCCATTTCCGTTGCCATTCCCATTCCCATCACCATTTCCATTCCCATTGCTTGGGGTCGTTCCAGAACCGCCGCCATTTGTTGGTGGTGTCGTTCCTGTAAGAATCCAATTCGGATTTTATCTAGCTTCCGTTGTCTCGCCGATTGCCATTCAACCAAATAGTGCCAAACACAGCTCCTTTGCTATGAAGCTCTAAGTGGCTAAGCAAGCGCCATGTGACTACAGCTACATGTAAGCGTGTGGAGTGTGGACTCACCCTCGCCCGTGCTGTCTGGATCACTGGTCCCCAGTGATGCTGCCATGGTTGACTGCAAACCAATCCCAATCGTGAGTGTGGCTCCAGCTGTGTCTTCCGTGTATTCCCCAGCATTTCCGCCTGTTGATCTGCTAGTCTGCTCCTCTGCAACAGCACTGGAAGTTGCAGCAGCGCCAGATGAGGTCCCACCAACTCCACTTGGTGCGATTGTTTCAGTGGTGCCGCCAGCAGAACGTGTCGTTCCAATGCCGTCTTCAGATAATAGAGTTGTGGCTTCAGTAGATAAGGCTTGCTCTGTCGACCCGCCTTGGCCTTCCCCAGCTGTCGTTATGCTTTCAGTTGCTCCACCACTGAAGGTCATTGTAGACATTGGCCCAGCTCTTGTCGTGGCTTCCGGCTGTCCCAGAGAAGCAGTGGTCGATCCAGCAGGTTCTTCCGACGCGGAAGCTGTTGATTGGCCACCTGATCCAGACAGCAAGGTTGTTTCAGACTCCGGAGAGATATTTGTCACGTTTGTCAGGTGGTGTGCTTGGCTGGTGGTAGTCTCCACATTACTGGCCTGTGAGCTTCCGTCTCCATCGAATACGCCGCTGGTAGTCCGAATTTTGGTTGTGCCGCCAGGCCCAATGTTGTGATGCTTGGTGGTCCCGAATGGAGGAAAGATAGTTAGAATGCTCCAAGATGTTGGGGTAGTCTCTTCAGTTGAATCGCTCCCTTGGGTCGACATGCCACCACCACTGGCACCTTCAGTGGAGCTTCCAATATGCAGCGTCGTCAGTGTGACTTCTGTCGCTGCAGACGTCTGGCCGTCCAAGGTGGTTGAAGACGCCGCGTCATTTGAAACAGATGCCCCATCGCCAAACGCGCCAGTTGTTGTAGCCAGTATCACTTCACTTGTCGATGAAGACAGTAGGGACGATGACCCTCCGTCATCACTTGACTGGGTTGTCGCTGACGGCTGGTCAATGGTTACAGATGATGACTTGAATTCACCAGTGATGTCGGTTGCTGCTGAAGGGTGACTTCCGACCGTGGTGGAAGATGACGTCTGATCAATTGTTGCGTCGCTTGTTGCAGGCCCATCAAGTTCAGATATCGTCGCTGTGTTGGATGCTGCCCCAGTCACTGTAACTGCGCCACTGAAGCCAGTTGGGCCACTACCGTCGGTCACCTGGGTGGGACCCACAGTCTCAGTGCTTGACGGATACAGGATGACGCAGTGCGAGTCGTAGCACGTAGCAAATGGACTGTCCGTGCTGTCATCTGGCAAGTTTGTGGTCGTTGTGGTCGTTGTCATCGGCGTCGTCGTCGGCCAATCGTTGTCAGTTGTTTGCGGAGCTGGGCTGCTTTGTGATTCAGTGCCTACTGTGACTCCACTTGGAGCGAAGGTCCCCGAATGGTCGGTAGTTGATTCGCTGTCGCCATTGTGAGTGGTCGCCACTGGGAAGCCGTCAGTTGTGAATGCAGAAGCCGTGTTTCCAGCTCCGTTGCCAGATGGGGTTTTCCCACTGGATCCAGTTGGCGTTGACTGAAGACTATCACTTGGGCTTGTCGCTTGTTGACTCGTGGTTGTTCCACTGAACGCCACTGTCTCTGTGATCTCATGGATGCCAGTCGATGCCGCGCCAAGCTCTTCAGTTGTGTCGACTTCAGTAGGTACAATGGTGTTTCCCTGTGTCACCTCAGTGGCTATATGCCCAGCTTCAGTAGTCGAACTATCAAAGGGACGGCTTGAACCACCGCCAGTTTCTCCACTGGCGCTAGTGGACGCGTCCACTTCTGAGTTTGGCTTCCCTGTTGACAAATGTGCCGCAGTTGAGCTAGGCTCTGACGAAATGGTACTGGGCTGTAGTTCGTTCGACGAACTTGTCTCCTTTGTCGTCATATCGTCATGGGAATTGGTGTGTCCTTCTAAAGTTGGCGTCATTCCATTTTGTTCTCCAGTTGCAGTTCCGCTTGGCACTTCAGTTGTTCTTCCCTCTGGAGTCGCAGTTGTTGTCTTGACCGACGCTGAAGCTGTGGCGCCTTGACCCTCTGTAGTGGCTACACTTGGCAGGATCCCAATGCCATGGGTTGGTCCAGGGGATATCGAAGGGATTGTAGCAATGCCAGGAGCTGTTGTGCTAGCGACTGTCGCAAAGACTGGTGTGGTCCTGGTTGCGATTGCCATTCCTGGTGACGTGACTCCTTGAAGTGGTGACATTTCAGATGTCGTTGAGGCTTCTGGACCGTCGGTTGACGTTTCACCAGGAATTGTCGCAAAGGCTTGTGTGGTCCGGGTTTCATCTGTCATTGCCGCTGACGTGACTCCTTGAAGTGTAGGTGTGCCAGATGTCGTTGAGGCTTCTGAATCACCGGTTGGCGTTCCACCAGGATTTGTGGTCCGCCCGCTTGACGTCTCTTCAGTGGTGTCACTTGTCACTTCGTCTGTCATTGCCTTTGAAGTGACTGAGGCTTCTGAACCTTCGGCTAACGTTCCACCGGGCGTTGTAGTCCGTCCACTTGGCGTCTCTTCAACGGTGTCACCCAAAGTTGGTCCACTAACATTCGGTGCTCCAGTGGAAGCTTGACTTTCACTGTCAGTCGCTTCAGACGTCGTTTCAGGGGTCGCTGGTGCGGTTGTAGCTCTGTCGCCGTCTTCATGCACGATGGTAGACCAAGTGATCTGGATGTCCTCTCTGCGCAGTTGGCGCGCTATGGGTTCGGAGCGGGTCTCCTCAGCCACAACTTCTGAACTCTTCGTGGCTGGACTACTGAAGCTCTGAGTCTCCAGTGGACTTTCAGTGGATAAGTCGGTTTCCCTGAGCACAACAGCAACACGGGGAAAATTGCTGCTGTCAGAGGTAGCGCTGCTGAAGAAGCCCTTCCAAAACTGCTCCTTCTGTAGCTCGAGTGAAACGTTGCTGTAAGAAGTGCCTGGAAGCGAAGCGAAGCCTCTTCTATGAGCTACAAGCGCTATGACAGCTACATACATGTGAGCAGACCACATCAAAGGTCATTGCCAATTGGAAATAAACCAACTACAATACTGCGAAAGCACGTTTACGCCCCCAAGCCGCTAGACTAAGCTAAGCAAGCTGCTCTCCAAGCTATCTAACAAAGCTAAGCACGGAACTAAGCGTAGCTTCTCCACTCACCATTGCGCAAAGAGCCAAAGTAAGTGTTGTTGATGTAGACTTGAGCGTATTCTTTGTCTTCATCACTTCCATCCAAGCAGTCCTTCTTCCCATCCAACAGCCAGGCTATAAGAATACACTCTCCGTAAGCCCTGCATCGAATGATCTTGTCCGACTTGTAGCCGCACAGTTTCTCCTCTGAAGTTCAAACAGAAGTGTATAATAAGTAGACATCAATATAACAGGTAAGAGCGGATCGTTACAGCAAGCAACAGCAAGAGGACGTCATTACATAAGTTAGAGGACATCATTGCAAGATATCATTACAAGTAAGAAAGCACCAGCGTAGAGTGGAATAGAGCATCAGAACAGTATGCACGACGCTTACTCGACAGGGCGCAGAAGGCAGCCTTCGGCTCCAAGGGTGGGTAGCTGCAGTCTGAGAAAGTGCGAGAAAGGGTTGCGCAGTGCGAACGAATGAGAAGGGTGCCAAAATGCAACACAAATTGAGGGAAACACGCATCAAATGGTAAAGCACGCCTCGAGAAGTGTCTCACTTCGATTTCGCGCACAGTGGCGCGCGTGGAAGTGCTCGGGCTTGACGCAAAGGGTGCCACATTTTCGTTCGCCCGCGGAGCACCCTAGAAAGTCAAAGTGTAACTATTTTAATTTAAGTTGGTAGTTGTGTTTCAAGTTACTATCTATCTTATGTTCATCTTACACTCGTCGCTGCCGTCCGCACAGTCGACCGTCCCATCCCTCCACTGGTGCTGCTTCAGACACTTCGCGCCGTTGCCACACTCGAAATAGAACCCTTTGCTAGGGTCGCACTTGCCTGGCAGCCGTTTGTAGAGGTCTGAAAGATTTATATGACTGCGGATCAAAGAATACATACAAGGAACGTATGTATGCTGCATAATTTTGTCAAACGTCAAAGTTGTGTCAAGTCAACTGCTATCTAACAGGCTTGTCACCAACCTTGGACCTTGGTCCATTGAGCTTTTGTTACTGCAAAGCTGCCGCAGAGCAGCAACAATACTTGAACGACTTTTGGCGCTTTCGTCATAGCTTTATGAGTATTGGATGTCAACTTTTCAGCCCGTCTTCCTCTTCAATCTCCATTCTTTCGCGCACGTCAGTACAAACTTTCCCTGCGTCACATGGTCAAGAAATCGATAGTGGTTGTTATGCGACCGAAGCTTGTATAACTTCTTTAGTTGGCTTCTCTATGTAGCTACCACTCTTCCTTTGTCATAGCAACGCGTCGTCGGAATCGCTAAGCAACAAGCGCTCAAGTCCAGCAGGTCTGTAGAAAAGAAAATGATGACGGGTTATGTAGCTAGACATACATGCATGTACTTCGCTGCATCGCTAGGGCTTTGTTATCGAGCTCGGTCGGCTATCGATTTTGAGGTAAGCGAAAGGTTCGGACGCACTTTTCTTTGGGGAAGTAATTATGAGACCGCCGCGCGCAGCCTAGGATCGGATATAAAGCAATTTGGCGAAATTGCGCTCCGTAACTATAGCGACAGAGAATCGTGTTGTCTTAGAAGGGTGAGTCGATGGATGCCGGCTACTGCTGACAAGTGAGTGCAGCCGAAAACGCTCTACAAAAGGGGTCTCGGTGCGGAGCTTGTCGTTTTCCTCTTCAAAGGGAAATGGAGTCGGCTCGACTTGTCGATTCTACATTGTCAATTCCGCAGGCAACGAAACAGGGTCGTTCAAAACTCGTCCTCTTCTTCATGTATCTTTGAAGGGAGTTCCGGAGTTCGGTTCGGAGCAGTGCAACAGGTGGTGTGAGGCCTTCTGTGGCGGCTCACGGCGATCCCGCATCTATCGCAGACGGCGTCGAGCGAAGGGTCGGTCGTTGACTTGTGCTTTGCGGCCAGGTGTCTTGCCAGAACCACGAACGAATCACCGCTACGGCAAGTGAGCGTGTTGCCGCGTCTCCAGCCGCACTCGTCGCAGAGCTTCGCGGACCCTACCGGTGGTCCCAAGTGCGCCTGAAACGGTCAGCGAAGCTCCATCCATCCGCGTGCACAACTGGTCGAGCGACCGTCCTCTCTTGATGTAGTCCCAGCGGGAGGTAACAACGACCGCTGTCGCGCAGCCACGAAAAAATCTTTAGCGCTTCTGCTGTTGTCATTATGCAAATCCGACCGTACACAAAACCATTTCTTGGAATGGCAGCATATTAAATTTGCATAATAGCAATGTGGAAAGCGCAGAAGCGTTCTTTTTCAAGCAAAATCGCGCTCAGGAACGCGCAAAGGCGCCGCTATTTCCCAGTGGGACTGGTTACAGGGTGTCCGTCTGTCCACGCTCCGCAGGTTGCACTTAACGCAATTTGAATTTGAGCAATTCGAGCTAGACGGCGAATATTACGACGCGGTTAGTTTCATTCGATACAGAAGCATGACAATTGTGAAGTGCAAGTCCAGCTGATTTTCGTCATCTACAACAGCACACTAATGGAGGCTTTTAATAAATGTGTCGATTTCCCATTTTCCACATGCTGCTCAACCTTTGGTCAAGCGGCTTCTTGCACTTAGGCCAATTTGATTCTATTTCAACATTGATTCGCAATTTCTAATACGGTAACCTGTGGATGGACACCCTGTAGAATTGCGGCCGTGCGGCCAACTCTAGCCACCTGTACAACGTGGGGCACGAGGTTTCCCACGCTGGGCAGTCCGCCTCCCACAGGCGTCGCAGACGGCAGGGCGCTGACAGCGCGGCGCTTGACCTGCTGCTGGCCGTGGCGCTCCCCATAGACCAGGTGGATCATCAGGCCGTGGCGCGTGCCGAAGCCCTTTCTCGGGCAAAGGTCGCAGAGGAAGGGCCGCGTCAGACGCTGGCCGTGCGACTCTCTCAGGTGGACGGCCAGCCCGTTTTTCATGGCGAACTCCTCGGGGCACAGGTCGCATCGATACGGCCGGAGCCTGCCGAGGTGGCAAGCGCCGTGCAACTGGCACAGGTGCCAGGCGAGGTGCGACTCGCCGACGGCGTCGCCGCAGACGTCGCACTGCCGGCGGCGTCGTCGCCGGAGAGCGAAGCTGCTGGGCGCCGCCCCGGCGTGGACGCCGGCCAGGTGATGGGGCAGGCTCTTCTTGTGCTCGACTCGACAGACGCCGCAGTCGTCGCAGCGGAACCGCCGCCGCTGGCGGAACAACGGTTGAAGCTCGGTCAGGTGACTCCGGGCGACGTGGAGCCGACCAGACCACTCGTTGCCGTAGACGGCGCAGCAGACGTCGCAGACGACGGGCGACGGGAACAGCTCGTGATTCACTCCCAAGTGAATGGTCAGGCTTTGCTTCGCCGCCGTCTTGTAGGTCCGGCAGTGGTCGCAGGCGAAACCGGCCATTGCCTGTTGGGAAAGGGTCTGAAAGCTCAATGCAGTAGCTAAATGGTCGGTGGTGCACTGGGCCCCACGCACGCAAACGTGCGTTCCCCAAAGCTAAATGGGAAGGAAACGGGAAACGCTACGCTAGTCGTAGAGACATTGGGTACAACGTTAGAGATTCGCACCCCATGTTTCTGTTGCGTCATAACTCCTTCCCATTTAGCTTTGGGGTACCCTGTTTGCGGCGGGCAAAGGCGGCGGCGGCGCACTGGGGTGAGACCCCAAAGCTAAATGCGAAGGAGTTACATATGACGGAACAGAAACATGTGGTGCGTATTTCTGACAATGTGCGCCCAAGGTCTCTACGATTAGCGTTCACGAGCCTGACCTCACAAGGCTGACGCTGCCAGATATGCACCGCAGTTTCCTGCAGTACCACGCTACTTCGACGGGCGCCTTGCACTCCAACCAAGGCCAAGCCAACCTTGTTTCTTTTCGTACTACACTGTTTGGGTCAGTTCCAAAGTTCCAAAGACACCGTTGACCTACAACTACAGGGTGGCCCAGTTATCTGTTCGGGGTTTTTAATCGCTAATAACTTCCGCACTTTAAGACAATATTCAATCAAATTTACACACGACATAAACACATCTAAGGAATTGTTGTGTGTGAAGTTTTAGCTTCTTCAGACTTGACTTGCATGAATGGCAAGGATTTGTTTGAGATCGGTCAGTTTTGTGCAGTTTGAGATCGGTCAGTTTTGTGCAGTGCGCGCAGCAACAAAGTCGGAACACCAATCTTGCGGCAACGCATATATAGGCCCAACGATTGGCCCATCATGCTGTAGGGTATTTCTGCCAGACTGCAAGAATTTCAGTCAATTAGGTGCGACTGACAGCAAATGACGCCACTTAGCGCAACGGCATGCCGGAAAACGGGCCCACGACTCTGCAGGACGTCAGTAGTTTTATTGCGGGCTTCCATTGATGCAAGGCCCCCTGTTGCGAGGCCGGAAACACGCCTCGTGAAGTCGCCCCCCACAAAGCCGGGCTAGCCGCCTTCCGCCCATCCCCCCTTTGTCGGCTCCGTTGACACGATGCGCGCACAGAGAAGCGCGAATGCGCCTTCCCCCCTTTCCCCCTTTGCCTTCCGCCCGCCGGGTGGAGAATGAGGAGGGGGTGTGGGGCCGCGTTCGAGCGGCGCGCCGCGAGGGCGCGGTCACAGCACACCCGACGATCGCGACAACCGAAAGCAGCGCAGAAGAAGCGGCGACGAGCCGCGCTTCAAAATGTCTTGTTTCACATTTCAGAGATGCTGATCTCGCCGCTGCTCGAATGGACGCCACGGCTACGCGGTGCGGCGTTGGCAGCGTTTGCGCGCCCAAAGGGAGACGTATAGGTGAGCAATGTCGCCGTGTTCATTCAGTTGTGCGCGCGATTTCAAATTGTCTCAACCGAAAGATCGCCGGAGGGCGATACGCGCAGAGCAATCCTTTGAACTTCGTGTCGCTCGACAGAAGTAGGCGCCCCATTGCGCGGCTGGACGTTTGAGCGAAAGCTGCCCAAGTTGCAGTTTGCCAATGTCAAGCGAGCCTAAAAGGAATAGAGCGTCGTCGTTAGAGTTCATTTGGAGGAATGGTTGCGCCGCCGCGAAAACAGAAAGGCGTCGTCGCTCAGCCGTCGCATGTTTCATCGCAAGGAGAGAGGCGAGCGCCGTCGTAAGAGAGAGCGATGCTCTGTCAAAAGGCAGCTTCTCAGGCGCAGGAGAACGAGCCGAAGAGAGAGGTCGCCTTTCGGAGAGTGGCAACGCGCGAGTGAAGGCAGCGCCGCCGCTTCCTCGAACCCTACTTGGGAATCTCGAAGCGATTTGGAGTGCCTTGACAATCCAACCCAGATTGTAGTCGAGAAGAGTTGCGAGAGCACCGCAGTTTCACCTTGTCGCTCGATTCGAAGTCCATTATCAAGCCACAGCCAGATTATTATGAGAAATGTGGCACACATGTACATTTCATGTAAAATGCCTAAAGGCAGAAAGGAGAATATGTTCCAAGTATGAAGCATGTAAAAGTAAGAGTATTAAACGATATTCCTCTGGTGTAGCAAATGCGGCGCTTTGCGCCGCCCACCAATTTGTTAAGAAAGAATAGTACCAGTATTGATTGAAAGAAAGCATTTTCGACTAAAATCATCCACACAAACTGCGCAAAGGTCACAACGACACGCTAGGGTGTGCCGAATATGTTGCCGCGTGTCGTTGTGACCTTTGCGCAGTTTGTGTGGATGATTTTAGTCGAAAATGCTTTCTTTCAATCAATACTGGTACTATTCTTTCTTTAACAAATTGGTGGGCGGCGCAAAGCGCCGCATTTGCTACACCAGAGGAATATCGTTTAATACTCTTACTTTTACATGCTTCATATTGGAACATATTCTCCTTTCTGCCTTTAGGCATTTTACATGAAATACTCTTACTTTTTGATTGGCGGAGCCAATCAACCCACGTTGCCGATGTAGGCCACCTTGAGACACGACTGTAGAGACTTTTGTACGAGTTTGACCCATTTGGGTAACGCACCAGACGAGCAGGGCAATTTTGGATCACGTATGCAGTTCCTCCTGAACGAGCGGAGGCACTTTGAGGCACGTACAAAACGAGTAGGACAATTTTGGGACACGTATGCAGGGCCTCCTGAACGAGCGGGGGCACTTTGAGGCACGTACAAAACGAGTAGTACAATTTTGGGACACGTATGCAGGGCCTCCTGAACGAGCGGGGGCACTCTGAGGCACGTACAAAACGAGTAGGACATTTTTGGGACACGTATGCAGGGCCTCCTGAACGAGCGGGGGCACTTTGAGGCACGTACAAAACAAGTAGGGAGAATTTGGGACACGTATGCAGGGCCTCCTGAACGAGCGGGGGCACTCTGAGGCACGTACAAAACGAGTAGGACATTTTTGGGACACGTATGCAGGGCCTCCTGAACGAGCGGGGGCACTTTGAGGCACGTACAAAACGAGTAGGACATTTTTGGGACACGTATGCAGGGCCTCCTGAACGAGCGGGGGCACTTTGAGGCACGTACAAAACGAGTAGGACAATTTTGGGACATGTATGCAGGGCCTCCTGAACGAGCGGGGGCACTTTGAGGCACGTACAAAACGAGTAGGACAATTTTGGGACACGTATGCAGGGCCTCCTGAACGAGCGGGGGCACTTTGAGGCACGTAAAAAACTAGTAGGACAATTTTGGGACATGTATGCAGGGCCTCCTGAACGAGCGGGGGCACTTTGAGGCACGTACAAAACGAGTAGGACAATTTTGGGACATGTATGCAGGGCCTCCTCAACGAGCGAGGGCACTTTGAGGCACGTACAAAACGAGTAGGACAATTTTGGGACACGTATGCAGGGCCTCCTGAACGAGCGGGGGCACTTTGAGGCACGTACAAAACGAGTAGGACAATTTTGGGACACGTATGCAGGGCCTCCTGAACGAGCGGGGGCACTTTGAGGCACGTACAAAACGAGTAGGACAATTCTGGGACACGTATGCAGGACCTCCTGAACGAGCGGGGGCACTCTGGGGCTTGTACTGTAGAGCGCGCAACCACGGTTGGGAATAGCAGGCGGACTCGACGAGATGCTGATCATGGTGGACGTTAGAGCGTGACGTGAAGGAGAAGGAGGAGAAGGAGGAGAAGAAGACGGAGAAGAATTCACCCCCCGCCGTTGGGACAAGAAACGCGCCACGATCCTTTTTTCGCGTGTAACTTTCGCTACACTTAACCGATTTTCACCAAATTTGGAATTTAATCTGTCTATGACAATGTCCTTTAGTGTACCAAATTTCATTCAATTCCGTTTAGTACAGCCCGAGAAACAAACATCGTGATGATGGGAAAAGGCGCGCGCGGCCGAGATGGAACATATTATGGTTTGGCGCTGCCGCGCCAACCATGATAGCTTGGGCAGTGGCGCATTAGAGTGAAAGCAGCGCGCTGTTTCAGAAGCAAAAGAGGCGAGTGCGCCGTTCGTTTAGAAAGGGGAAGCGAGTGCCAGCGTCGCCATTTGCCACTCATTCAATCGTTAGCTGATATGTAGCCAGCAAACTGTGACACTTTGGCAACGAAACTTCGAGTTCAAAGAAACGGCGCAGACAAGCAACCCACTTGGCCAACCCATCTGACACAGAGCGCATTCACTTTGAGCCGAAATCGTCGGGGCGTTTGTATGTAGCCAGCAAAATGTGACACTTGGGAAACAAAACTTTGAGGCAGGCGCACGCGGCAACCACCGTTTGAAATCATTGGAGGAATCTATGTAGCCAGCGAAAAGCAGCCAGTAAGACTTGTCAGTTACACTTGTCCGAGGGAGCGCCGCTAAAGAGGGCAGCGCTCTGCTTCATGAGCAGGCTTCTCGACGAGTGCGCCGCCTCCGTCTCTTTAGCACTCCGACCCTAGAAGGGCGGAGGGCTATAGTCGGGACACCGAAAATAAAAATCTCCCCCTCAAGATTTTTCGCGCGTGCTTCGTCCGATTTGGACGCGGTTTTTTTTAATCGATAGCTCTCGAGGGATAGTAGGTGTGGACGCACCTCCATTTTTTTCGCGTAATGGGAAAATTTTGAGAAAATTCAAAAATTCGAATTCTGTAGTACATTGAAAACGGTTCTCGCTCCATAACTTTCGCAATACTCGGTCGATTTTGGTGATTTTTGGATATGTTATAGTCCTCGAGAATATCTCCCTTGGGAAAGAAACCTCAGCTTCCTAGGTGGTCCCGCGCGGAAGTTATGGGCGAAAGAAAATTTCGGAGGTGTGATATTTCGGTGTAAAAAATCGAGTTGTGAGATTCCGGTGTAAAATCGTTCTAAAGATAATTTCCCGTGAGCGCCTATTATTTGCTTTGATTTGACACTAAAATCGCCGGAATCGGCCGTGGAATCCTCAGAAAGGGTAGGTCCAACGACCTCCGATTTTGGCCGATTTTTGGCACTTTTCGACTTTCGGCTGCTTTAACGCTCGGTTGCGGCGCGTTGTGGCAAAATGAGCCTGGGGTCCGTCGGCGGGCCGTTTTCTGTGCCGGCTCCGCCCCCCGGCCGCGCTACGTCTGCTTTTCGGCCTTTGGCTGGCTGCTGGGCCGGGCGGGGGCACCACGTGATTCCCCGTCGAAAAGTGATACGGAAATGATTTTCAAACATATGTTTCTGGCTACCGTACCCCCGGCCGCATCCAAAATTGGAAGTGCACCTCTGTTGACAGAATCACAGTTGGAGTCGATTTCGGTGCTTTCGAGGGCGCTGATTCCGAATGCGGCACTCGTTTTGCGATGCGGACCAGGATTTGCGACTTTTCGTCGACAATTGGGGCACCTTAACCATGTTTTGTCGAAACTCTAAGCGTGGGGATTGTTCGGTGCAATATCCAATTTCGGGCATTCTGCGCTGTTGACAAAGTCGGCATTGGTTCTGCGCTGCAAACAGACGAAGTCGGCACTGGTAAGGAAGTTTCAACAACAACTGCTGTCGCACAGAAGTTTCTTTCCACTACTTCTTAGGACCAGGTATGACCGCGGTACAGTTCTGCTGTTCGCCGGCATTTGTTTGTTAGGTAATTTTGAGTTCGTTAGCGTGTTCTCTAAAGTCATGTTCGGGCTGGATTTGCGGTTAATCTTTGTGTGGTAATTTTGCCTATTGTACACGGTGTGCAATCGCTTTGTGTGTTTTCGTCGACTGCTTCTCTCTCTCTCTCTGTTTTCGCGTGTTGGTGTTTTTTTGTTTGTGTTTTGGGGTGTCTGTGTCTTTTGCGGTTGTGTTCGGCTTGGTCTCGGGCTTTGTGCCTCTTTGTGGCTGTCTTCTCTATATCTTCCGCCTTTTCGTGGTGCGTTGTGTATTAGAGATGGGCGTAGGAGGGGCGGTGGGGGGAGGGGCCATGGGTTTATGTAGTATTACGCTACTGTAGTGCGGGGGGCTGTTGCGCAGCGGCAAAAATATTCTCCATAGGGTAAGTCGGGGCTGCAGTAATTTGTTTGTTGGAGTGACGTTTTGTTCCGTTCGCGGGCGATGTCTCGTTTTCACGCTCTGCGTGTCGCGCGGATGCTGGTTGGATTGCGTTCTAAGCCTGTTTCGTGGTGCGGCCTGATGTGTTAGATTACTACTGTCAAGATTTGACAGGGGGGGGCGGGCGCGTGCGCGTGTCGTCTGCTTTGGTTTTCCGTCTGTTGCCGGTTGTCTTCTGCTTCCGTCGGTCGGTGCTTCCGGGCTCTGCTCTTGTTGCGGGTGGGGTTGGTTGCTTTTGGCTGAGGCGTGCTCCGGCGCTGCGCTTCGGGCGTTTAGGGTGTGCTCTGAGGTTTGGGCGGTTTCTCTCTCTGGTTGTTGCCGTCCTCGCGTGCTGTTCTTGAGCGCGTCTTCTGTGTTCTCCCGTCGCGCCGTAGGCGCGTTTCTTTGCGCGAAGAGGCGGAGTGCCTGTGGCGTGGGTGCGCGTTTCCGCGGCGTTTGTCCGTGGGCGTGGGCGTGCGTGTCGTTTCTATCGTTCCTCGTTTTTCAGATAGTCTGGGGAGGCGTGGCGAAAGAAAACAGGCCTTCTTCCGCGTGCTGTGCGTCTGGTTTGGTGGTCGGTCCCGCTCCGCGGCGGCGTTGCGCTGGTTGGTTGCCTGCGTCGTGGGCTTTTTGTTTTCCCGTCTGTTGGGGGTTGCTTCTTCCGTCGGTCGGGTGCTTCGCGGGGGCTCCGTTTTTGTTGAGGGTGAGAAGGTGGTGTTGGCTGAGTGGTGTGCGGCGCTGCGTTTCGTGGGTATGAGGCTGAGTGGTGTAGGTGAGATGGTTTTCTTGGGTTGTTGGTTTGCTTTCTGCAGAGGGTCTCTGTGTTTTCTCTGAGAGAGGCGGGTCTGGGCGGTAAGAGAGGGGAGATGCGTGCTGGCGTGGGTGAGCGGATTTCAAGCAAGCGCGTTTAGCTTCAGCTGGGGCGTGGGGCTGAGTTGATAAGTCTCTAAATATCCTTCACCAAGGGCGGAAAGAAAAAAAAGTATTGCACTTCAGAGGCTGAACTTTTTACACTCCACATTGTTTTAACAACCCCTGAAATCCCTATAACTCGCTCATCCTGCGGCGCTAGTCTTGAGTTTGTTGGATAGCGATCTTGACTACCATTTGGGTTTTTTGGGTTTGTTTGTGTTTTGTGTTTTTTTTGTTTGTGTGGTGTAAGAAGTACCGTTCTCCTATGGTGGTTGGGGTTTTTTTTCTGGTTCGGTCGGGTGTGCCGTGGGTCGTGTTGTGTTTTTTTGTTGGTGGGGGGGGGGTTGGGCGAAACTCAAAAGATTGAATTTCGCCAGCCGCCAGCACTTTCTGTTTTTTTTTCTTTTTCTTTGTTCTTTTTGTTTTTGTCTGTGTCTCCTGGGGTGGGTGTGTGTGGTGGTGCTGGGGGGCGTGGGTGTAGCCCAGGGGTTGTGGTGTGTGGTGGGGGTCCGCTGTGTGTGTTGGTTTGTCTGTCTGTGTGTGGGTGGTTTGGGGGGGGGTGTGTGTTGGGGGGGGGGGGGGGGGGTAAAGGTGTAGGATAATTGGCCTTCCTACATTGTTTCCTTGCGTTAGGTTTTGCCTCCGTCTGCTGTTCTCCCCTTTCCTGTTAGTTATCGCCCTCTTTTGCCCCTTCTAGAGTAGTTTTGTGCTAGGTCGGAGTGCTCTTTCGTCGCTTGCTTCTTCGTCGTTTAGTGTTTCGCGTTGGTTTTGTCACCGTTAGGTAGCTTGTAACTTGAGCTATCCGCCGGTGTTTTCCTTTCCGCGTTCCGTTGTCGTAAGCGCGAGTTATGCGCCTTTGAAGGTGTAATCTGTGACACAGATCGCGCTGATTATTCGTTTGCGCGGGAAGTCGTTGCGCGTCGTTTCGCCGCACCTAGTCGCTCTAGCGTAAAAGCAGATAGGCGCGTCGATATCTTTGGTTCTCTCGCTGCCTTTTCTCGAGTAGAGAAGTGAGAGGCTCGTGTGTGCGGCTTTGCTTTGGCTTTGTGGTTGCTTCGTTGGAAGTCAGTCGCCGTGCGCCGGAACAACGACTGAGAAAGGCACCGCACAGCAGCACTGCACAGTTGCACAGTGTCTGGGAGAGAGAGGCGAGAAGAGTTGCTCCGCCTAGTGTCAGAGAGAGAGAGAGAAGGCGAGAAGTAGAGCTCCGCCTTAGAGCTGCGCGCTACGTCTCCGGTCAGGGAGGCTCTGCAGGTCGTTTCGGACGGCGTGAAGGAGAGTGAGACGTAGTGACGACTGCCGCAGGCGCCGGCCGACCTGCTCGCGAACCGGCAGGTGAGAGGCGCAGAGGGGGAAGCGCCGGCCCGCGTTGCTGCAAAGTGGTGTCCGAGAGGGGATAGCCAGCAGAGCGTGGTGTGGTGACTGCAGAGCTGTCGGAGCAGCTGGAACGGAAGCAAAAGCTGACTGAGATCGGCTAGTCTGAGATCAGTTGCAGCGCCGCTTCGACCACAGCTTGCAGAGTCTCCTGACGCTCTGAGTCGTCGGCTCAGCACAAGAGCTTGGGTGAGCGCTTTGGCTGAGAGGGTCAGCTACAGGTGCACGCCGCCGCTCTCTGAAGGTGCTGACGAGGTGTCCTACGCAGCGCTGAGGCTGGTAGAGAATCAGGAGGTGCCTGAGGGCTTTCCCTGAAAGAGAGGCGAACACAGGTGAGCTTGCGCAGCCCTGTAAAGAGTTAGACAACTCTATTCGCCGCCATCTATGGTAAAAACGAGAACGGGAGCGCAGTCCTACCCTGAGACGTCCAGTATGGAGACTGATGACGTGGTGGGGACGTGTTGCTTCTGTGAGGAGGAGGTGCTGTCGTCGCAGTATCCCATCACGTGCGCGGGGCGCTGCGGGCGCTTGTCGCACGGTGATGTGGGGCACAACTGCATCCCAGATGACCAGGTAGACGTGGCGAATGGCCCGTGGACTTGTGGAGCTTGTCGCGCGGCCCAGAGAGACAGCCAGGCGCTAGCCGCTGCCGCTGTTGAGACGCCAGTCTTCGGTTTGGGTGGGGGTGGCAGTGGTGGAGGAGACGGCATGCAGCCTCAACAGAGTAGCGTCGGAGGAGGGATTGACGTGCAGTCGCTGCTGACGCAGTTGGCTTCAGTCATTGACCAGAAGCTCCAACCATTGAGTGGCAGCGTGGCCACTCTGAATGGCAGTCTGACGACGTTGGCGGGTCGCGTTGGGCAGCTGGAAGGGCAGGCGCTAGGGTCGGCTGCGCCGCCGGCGAGTAGTGCTTCAGTTGTGCCAGTCGCGTCAGCCACGGTGACGCCTCCCACGACCACGGTGCCCGCTTCAGTGGCCGCGCCAGTCGCGCCGTTGCCGGCAGGTGGAACGGTGGGTGGTGGAGTCAGCAGTGTATCTGTTGTCACGTCTGGTGGAACTTCGACGTCCCTGCCAGTGACCACTGCGAGTGGCATGCAGGCGACGACCACCACGACGTCAAGCCAAGCGGTGCTGGGAGGGATTCCCAGTGTCAGAGTGAACGCGTCAAGTGGAGCGGGTCAGTATGGTGGGCCCACGGCTCCGCTGGTGCCTCCAATGGTGTCGCTGCCAGCGCCAACCCCCATGCCAGTGCTGCCACCTGCGATGGCTAGCCAAGGTGAGTGGTCGTGGACCCAGGCTGCGGGTTGGGCGTGGACGCAGAAGGTGCAGCCCACTGTCGCTCCAGGGCAGACTGTTCCAGCGCCAACAGTGTTGTCGAGTCGAGACATGGGAGCGCTGCCACACTTCCGTGGGGAGGTGGGCAGTGACTGGAACAGTTTTCAGAGAGCGTTTGAGGACCGAATGGTGGCCACGCAGGTGCCCAGGTCACTGTGGCTGGTGACGCTGCAGTCCTTTCTCAAGGACCACCCCTGCGAGCTGGCGCACCAGACGCGAGAAGCGCTTGGCAATCTGGCTGACTATGAGGCAGTCGTGGCGAAGTTGGCGGCCGTCTACGCCGACCACAGGCCCACGCACGTCTGCCTCAAGGAGTTCTTCAACAGAGGTTGGAGCAGGGGAAGTGAGTCGATCGAGGCGTTCGTGGCGGCCTTGCGAGGGCTAGTCTACAAAGCTTGGCCGACCCAGCCTGGTATCTGGGACGACATGGTGAGAGACCAGTTGTTGAGGAGTCTCCCAGACGATCTGACTGCTTCTGCCTACGCTGTCAGTGAGACCAAGACTCTGGAGGGCCTGTGTCAGTATGTGCGCAACGTGCTGGACGCCAAGGCCCCAGAGAAGCCTGCCAAGGGAGGGCAGAGTGGTCAATCTGGTCAGAAGAAGGCGTCGGTCGAAGGAGGCGCCCAGGGTGGTCGAGGAGGCGGACAGCAGCCCAGTGATGCCCAGTCTGGTGGCAACAAGGGGCAGCAGCGGCCCACTGACGCCCGAGGCTTCCTTTTGACTGAATGCTTCAGCTGCCACAAGTTTGGCCACGTGGCGCGCAACTGTCCCACTAAGCCGCCACCTGTGGAGGTAAAGCAAGAGACAGTGGGATGGCTGCAGGGTAGTCAGGGGAGGGTGAATACGTTGCAGAGGCGACGCCCCCTGCTGGGAGGAAGGTGCCCCAGTGAAGCCCCCTCTGAAGGCGACTGCGAGTCGATTGGTGACCAGGAGGGAGACCCTGGCTTTGGACAAGCCAGGGCGGACCCCCCAACGGCTGACAAGGGGTGTCAGGTGGTCCCAACGGCTGAGTTTGGGTGCCAAGTGGGAGCCCCTGGCTTGGGACAAGCCAGGGCGGACCCCCATGGAGAGTCGGAGGAGCAAACCGGCCAGAAGGGTGACAGCGGAAGAGCGGCGAGTCTGCTCGCTGAAGAACCCCAGGGGCGCGGTCACTGCTACCAGGTGCAGATGGTCCCTGGCGCGCCTCCCAAGGTGCTGAAGGCCAGGAAGGTCGGTGGTGTGCGCCGACGGGCCAAGAGGAAGAAGCTGGACGTGGACGGTCAGTCGACCAAGCTGGGCCACAACGGCACCTGCCAGGGCAACTCCAAGGCCAAGCAGGGGCTGAAGAAGGCCAGCCAAGGATTCCACTGGGAGCCTGGGTCCACTGGTCACCGATTTCTGTCTCCGCGACGACTGGACGAGGAAGTCGTGGGCAATGGGGAAGCCGGGTTCGACCCCACCCCAGGGAGAGCGGGGAGTCCCCATCCCACAGCCATCGGGCTGGCCCACGTGAAGATCAAGCACACTCTGGAGAGCAAGGAGCTGCTACTCCGCCAAGGCTCTCTGCGACCCCCTTGAATCGATCGAGGGCGATCGGCCCAGCCAGGACGGAGAATGTAGGATAATTGGCCATCCTACATTGTATGCTTGCGTTTGCTGTTGTTTCCGTCAGCTGTTCTTCCCTTTCTTAGTAGTTGTCGCCCTCTTTTGCCCCTTCTAGAGTGGTTTTGCGCTAGGTCGGAGTGGTTTTCCGTCGCTTGTTTCTTCGTCGTTTAGTGTTTCGTGTTGGTTTTGTCACCGTTAGGTAGCTTGTAACTTGAGCTATCCGCCGGTGTTTTCCTTTCCGCGTTCCGTTGTCGTAAGCGCGAGTTATGCGCCTTTGAAGGTGTAATCTGTGACACAGATCGCGCTGATTATTCGTTTGCGCGGGAAGTCGTTGCGCGTCGTTTCGCCGCACCTAGTCGCTCTAGCGTAAAAGCAGA
>JASAMZ010004629.1:25000-36155 GCA_030248115.1 Linhomoeus sp. GSCO2_2 | reverse complement strand
TTGGAAGGGGATTTTGACAAAGGGAAACTACACAAAATGACTTTGCACGTGGGGAAACTGGAAAAATTTGAGAAAAATGTGGATTTTTCTATGGTGAATGCTACTTCAGGTGTGTCTCACATTGCATGTCGAAAGTCTGGTCCTTGTGGGCCTCCCAGAACTTCACCACCTCTTTTCGGTGATCGGGTTTGAGCTGACCGAGCGAATAGGTCTCCAATGGGGGCCAAGGACCGTTGTAGAAGAGCGTGGATTTCTTCAAAAAATCGTATGGAAAAATTCCCTTGCTGACGTCATCCTTCAGCCCAAAGGCCTTGGGGAAGTCTCTGAGAGGGAGACTGATGAAATTGTGTGAGTCTTTGAAGACTATCGGCTTCTTGCCCTGAAACACAATTGAGCATATGGACATTACATTTGAAATTTCAGAACCACAGTAACCCACTTTCTGCTCCAGTCGAAGTTGGTGACATTTCAATCCACTGTTTATCGTCTGGACACTGCACCCTTGAGACAGCAAGTGCCGCAGGACGAACAAATTGTCGTAGGCCTTGCCTGGAAGAATTCAAAATTGGACAATTCCAAAAAAATTGAAAATTTCGCAAAAAAAATGGAAAAAATAGAAAAATTCCCACCGTAGTGGGCGAAAATGATGGCGCCGCCGAAGCGGTCGAAGTCGAGGGCGAATTTCAGGAATTCCGCCACGCAGTCTTCTCCCGCGAAGATAGACTGGTGCTGGGACTTGCAGTGGTCGCAGTAGACGTCGCGCTCCCAGTTGTCAGCGCATTTGGAGCTGACCACTTGCGCCACACAGTAGACAGGCTGGTGCAGCAGCTTGTCAGGATTGTTGTCGAGCGGGTCATTTGCCGTCGATTCGAAATCGTAGCATAAATAGCGCACAAAGCCAACTTCCTCCGTCTCCTCCACCTGCATGTAGCACAGGTGTTCCTGAAAATTTGAAATTGCGCAAATCTTGCGCTGAAATTGGACAAACGGAGGGCTCCCACCTCCCCGCTGGGGTAGTCTTCCTTGCAGATGGAGCAGCGCGTCTGTCCGCAGTTGTGTGTCTGCTGTTTCCGCACCTGCAAAGTGTGATAAGCGGGTGGAGTGCTTTCTAACACTGTAGTCGATATTCTAGTCAGAAGTTGCTGTTAGACTCACCCTGTACATATTTGTCATATCAAAACTCGATTAAAACATATACAGCGCATAAAACACCCTGTACACACTTAGCGGCGATACTACAATGCACAAAACACGAACCTGACGACGACACTGTTGGCAGATCCAGAGCTTTTCGCAGACGCTGTAGGTTGGTAGGCCATTGGCTGAAGCGGCTGGCTTGAGTTTGTGCTGGCCGTAGCAGGCTCTGGAGGGCAGGCTGCGGTGGCAGTCCTGGCACTGGATGAAGTCCGACCCTTCCTTGGGGTGGTTGCCGTCCCGTTCCTCGAAGCAGTATTTACAGGTGGTGGCACATCTGAAGTATTCGATATTTCATGGGGTATCATAGATATAGTTGATGGACACACTAACATACACACACACACACACACACCCTATACCCACCTGTGTCTCGATCTCTTGTTGAATGGCCGATTGCACTTGTCACAGAAGTGTTTGGCGCCGAGGAATGAAGGCATTGACCGGATCAACCAGCAATGCTGGCCCGGATCGATCAACAGCTTGATGACGCGAGGGGCGGGGTCGGACTCGAACACCACATCCTCCTCTTGCCTGCCCATGCGCCAGATTTTCAGCTGGAACTGGTCCCCCAGCGCCTTGACCATCTTGTCAGCGTCCGTCAGATCATGAGGGCCGAGTTCGCTGATGCCAGCGTCTCTAGAACGGTGGGAATTGTGGACTTTCAAAAATACGCCACAGGGAGTTAAATACGCACAGCGGCAAAACGTTCTCAAATTCCTACGAATTGGCACATGTGATGGGACCTAATTAAATTGGAAGCGGGGAAAAATTTTGGAGAAATCAAAAGATATTGAAGTTTTGCGTTATTTACGCTGCGCTACACTAAGAGACGCACAGAGAGCTAAATACGCAGAGCGGGGAAAATTTATCGCATTCCTATGGATTGTCAGATGTGTAGGTACCTAATTAAATTGGAGCGAGCAAAATATTCGATCGGATCTGGGATATATTGCAAGTTTTGCTATATTTACGCCGCGCGACACTAAAACACGCCACAGTGAGCTAAACACGCAAAGCGGGGAAAATTTATCGCATTCCTATGGATTTTCAGATGTATTTGCTTCTAATTAAATTGCAGCGCACCCGAAGGTATACAAGAATAGATAGATATTGGGAATTTTGCAGTAACTACGCCATACGGGTGAAAAACATGCCGCAGAGAGCTAAACACGCAACACTCACCTGCACAACTGGATGGCGGCCTTCTTCTGGGGGCTGGTACCTCGTTTGTCGTGGCGTCTCAGTCTCTGCCACTCCTTCTTCCCCTCCGCACTGAGCTTCTTGAGCGCCAGAGCCTTGCCCAGAACGACCGCCCTAAATTGCGGACAAATTTGAAGTACTAGTTGGTGTGGAAGGTTTTGGGGAATTTGGAGTGGGAATTTTTGACAACATTACGAAGCAGCAAAATACAAACAACAGGAGAACGAGTTTCACCTCGCCATGCACAAATTGTCGTCGTTCTTGACCATGATCAGGGAACCATTGGCCTTCGACTTCGATTGCAGATAGTCAAGGTAGTTGACGGTGGAGGGAAGCGCGCCGGCCGCGGGCAGCACCACAGTGTAGGCCTCGATGTCGAGGTCGAGCACCGTGAGACCCTGGTTGGACTGGAGGATCTTCGCCAGCTGGGCCAGCACCTTCCCAGCGCTGAGATTCTCCCGTCGAGTGGCGTGGATCTTGAAAGGGTACCCCAGCTCAGGGTGGGACATGCGGAGGCCGACTCTGGCGTTGAGTGGAGCGTCGGCGAACGCAGCTTCGATCAGCGCGCCCACGGCCGTCTCCAGATTGTCGTCCTCGCCCATCTTGTCCACGTCCAATCGAAGTCTTTGAAATAGAAAGTTGAAAAATGTAGCTACAGTACACAGAAATTTCATTTCAACAAAACTATTCTATTTAGCATGTGTTATGATTTTTTATCAAGACGCTTTACGTAGCACGGGAACCAACACATTGGGTATGAACCATTATTGCGGTGTGTCGAATATCGGATATGATGGAAATACGGTGCGGCGAATATCGGTAACTTCTGCATAGCTGTGTGTTCGCGTTGGTGCCTCAAAATACTGTGTGGAATACTGTGTGGACCCCTCGCTTCATGGGGCTACGATGCGGGCGTGGCCTGGGGCGTACTTGACCATGCACAGCAACGTGGTTGATGCAACATGGCCCTTTCCACCCCAATGTGCGTACTGTATGCCGAGGTGTGTGAAAAATGGAGTCTCCTAATTGCTGCGAAGCTTTCGGAGATCGGATACAATGAGGGCATTGGTCACTCCACGAACCCTCAGAACACAGACTTAGAGCCGCAGAGGTATACCTGTGATAGTGACCGCCCGCACTGCACCTTTACCTATACAATACGCAACACGAAATGCGAAAACGCCATGAAGATAAAAGACGCAACGAAATAAGAAAACGCTAGCGCACCTGTAGTACTTCTCCTTGAGACCGAACTTGGCGCTGACGCGCTCTCCCTGTGCCTCGATGGAGAAGAAGGGCTGACTGGGCGCGCCGCCGAGCTGGACAGGGGAGTCAGAAAGGCTTTCGTCGAGTCGGGCTCTCTTCGGCGGAGGAGGGGAAGACGTGCCGGGTACTTGGCTAGCGTCACGTGGTGACGTTTCGCCGGCAGAGGTCTGGGGGGAGTCGTCGAGGAAGGACCAGTAGTACGCGTCGCCGAGCGGGACCCCTCCATCAGGCTGGAGTTCCAGGTAGCGGTCGAGCAGGGCGCTGGCCAAGCCGGGGATCTTCTCGTGGAGCTTCGCCCGAATTATCGCATTCAAATCATCAACGGAGGTGCAGTTTTCGAGAGCCATGACGAAAGTGGACTCTGGAGTGAAATTTGTGAGCTGCCCTGGTTGTTTTATCTCCTAATTTGGGCGTTAAACACAATAAAATATTGTGTCTATTTATTAGAATTATGAACAGGAAGCGACAATAGAACATACGGTAAGCTACAGTACCGCCCAAATACTCTCTTCGCGCCAAATATTCTCAAACGCGTTTGAACACGTTTGAATATGCGCGGTCCCATCGCGACACGGCTTTGGGCGTATTGCTCACAGCGGGGGGTGTCTATGCTTACTGTGTTCCATTATGCAAATTTGTTGTAGGCGCGAAAACATTCTTGTCCATTGCTACCTCAGATGCGCTTATTAGGGTGAAATTTGAATTTATTTCACTTTTCCGAAATGTTTTCTTCTCGTCGTTGCAGCGCAAGATGCGGTCGCGGCTTCCACTGGGACTGTGTGGGAGAAACTCTCATTCGCGTCCATTTCGACTGCGTGAAGAAGCTGAGAGAGAGCCTACTGACCTGCCTGATCTGCCGGAAATACTTCTCGTCGGAGCACGCGTTCGCCATCCACCAGCTGCTTCCCACCCACCAAGTGGAGAGAAAGCGATTCCTGCCCTATCGGAAGAAGGCGCCGCTGCCGTCCAACCCTCTGCCTTTCAACGCCATCGCCGAGAGAAGGCTGAAGGAAGCGCGAATGGGAGGCCTGCGGCCGGCCTGTCGCCACGGCGCGTTTTCGTCAGAGGAGTGCCAGCTCTGCTGTCTAACCTGTCTGTCAGACAAGATTGGTGGTAGTTGCCCCCGTTGCGACGAGGTGAGGATTTGCAATTACGTTATTTTTGGCGCTGGTTCAAATATTTAAAATTTCAAATTTAAATATTAACAAGGGAGATATGAGAATTGGGGAAAAGAATGGTTTAATAATTTGGCGGGAATTGCTAGTATAAGGTTTGGATTCTTTCGTTCTAAATTCAATCAGAGGAATTTTGCAATGAGTGAATTAAAGAAACTATTTCTGGAGGCTTTCGCGGAGGAATTACTGGAGAAATTTTCAAAAATTCCCGCTCCAGAGGCCAAGGCCGTCTACGCCCTCCTGCCCTGGTACCTGGACGTCGTCTCGGGACCCTTCATCTGCCAGCTATTCGACTCCAAGTGCCGCGACGCCCACCTCGACTCCATGAGGTTCTTCACGCGTGGCGATCCGGTTGAAATGGTCCGAAGATCCCGTCAGTGGCGCCGCCAGTTGGCCCGCATCACCGCCCAGAAGATCGCCGATCGCCAGTGCTGTCTGGCCATGGCTAGCCTCAAGTTAGACTCGGACAGTGAGACAGATTGATTTTGTGCTCTCCTGTTTTGCTGTCACTGATGTACCGTCGTCACTTTCTCTGTGCACCGGTTTCGGTTCGCTCTCTCTGCCTGTGTGATTGGTGATGGTATTGGCGTCTGTGTCGCTGGTTTCGCTTCCTCGCCCGTCGCCGTTTCGCTTCCTCTGTGCACCGGTTTCGCCTCCCCGTGTGTGTGGTGGTATTGCGTCGCCATCTGGGGTGTACCGCCGTCGCTTCCTCTGTGTCGCTGGTTTCGCTTCTGTGTGCACACACTCTTTCTGGAGTCAAAGATACGATTACCGAATATTTGCGAAATTCACTTCCTTCTGAATGTGGTTACGGTAGCGTGTAATAGTGAGCATTAAGATGTCGGGCGGCTGCCACTTCGACCCTTTCACACACACGATAGTGTGCCCGAACGATAGGAATGCCACAACCACGACCGAAAGCTCAGGTACACTTAGGTATTGACAGATTGGAATTTGTCTATCCGTTGCTTCTTTAGTGGCGCCGGCGCCCTTCCTCCTCCTCTTCGCCTTCGTCGTCGTGGGGTTGGTGGTGGTGGTGGTGCTGATCGCGCTGGCCGTCTTCCTCTGCCGCCGAAGAAGCGCCCCCACCCCCTTAGTGAACGATGAGGGCGTGATCTTTGAGATGTTGTAGTTGAAGCGAGCGTAACGGGAGAAGTTGCACACACGCACATTATCGCGCGCGATCACGACTCCGAGTTGCGCGGTAGCCGGCGGCTACGCTTCGTCGTCTCCGACCCGCCGATGTCGATAGTGCTCCTGGAACATGGAAGGCAGGCGTAGAAGGAGGGGAGGGTGAACGGCGCGCCGATAGAGGCATTGAAGTGGGAGGTGCTCGGTTGGTGGACGGTCTCGTGGTGCGCGGTTGAGCGGTGCTCGGTTGGTGCTCGGTTGAGCGGTGTTTGGTTAAATCGGTGCTCAGACTGGGGGCCTATACTACTCAAGCTGTTTTAAAAAAGTTGAGTTGTTTTATTAATACAGAGTGGTTTGTGAGTATTTTAAAGTGGAAGAGTAAAAGAGTGGATACTTTTGTAAAGGATTTCGAAGCCTTTCCGATATGACGCGCGCCCGCCCGGAGTCCACTATTCATGCGCTACTTCTGACACGCTCCTTTCTGAGGGGTTCTTGCAGGGCAACATTGGGATCGCCCGGGATTAATTTTTTGAGCAAGGCACACGCATTTCTGAGCGGTTGTTGCAAGGCAACATTGGGATCGCCCGGGATTATTTTTTTTAGCAGACAAAGTTGTTCGTACGACAAGAGTTAAAAAAACAAAAGTATTTCTTTAGGAATGACCGCTCAACAACTGCCTCAACGTAAGCGTTCAAACGGTCGAACTAATGCCGCTCTACAACGTACGACGAGCGAGTTAGGGCCGATTTGCTGTTTGAACCTTTGAGTTACTGTAGCTCGCAAAATTCAAAGTTTTGAATCTCGACTTCTCTTAAAGGAATGAGCAGTGTGCCGAAACCTATTCAACATGCTCAAGATCGTCTCTCTACGACGAAAGACGAGCGAGTTAGAGAAGTTTTGCGTTTTGAACCTTCGGGTTACTGTAGCTCGCGATATTCAAACTTTTGAGTTTCGGCCAATAGAAGAACAAATGATCAGTGAGTCAAGAGCTATCCAGCAACTCAAGATCGTCTCTCTACGACGCACGCTGAGCGAGTTAGAGCGATGTCTAGGCTACAACGCTAGAATGTCGCTTTTCGTGGTGCGTGTTTGCGTAATTAACAAAATTTTTACGCCAAGTGAAAGAGCACGCCGAGACCTTTTAGTTGACCTATCGCACGCCGCTCTACGACGTAAGATGAGCGTGTTAGAGCCGTTTTGCGTTTTGGGCCTTCGGGTTACTGTAGCGCGCGCAATTCAAACTTTTGAATTTCGACTTCTCTTAACGGAATTCTCAGTGTACCGAAACCTATTCAACGAACTCAAGATCGTCTCTCTAAGACGGAAGACGAGCGAGTTAGGTAAGTTTTGCGTTTCAAACCTTTGGGTTACTGTAGCTCCCGAAATTCAAACTTTTGAGTTTCGACCAATAGAAGAACAAATGATCAGTGAGTCGAGAGCTATCCAATCTAGCCAAGATCGTCTCCGTACGACGCACGCTGAGCGAGTTAAAGCGATTTCTGCGTTAAAAACGCGAGAATGGCGCTTTTCGTGTTGCGTGTTTGCGTAATTAAGAAAACTTTTAATGCCAAACGAAAGAGCACGTCGAGACCTTCTAGTTGACCTATCGCGCGCCGCTCTACGACTTTCGACGAGCGAGTTACAGCCGTTTTCCGTTTTGACCTTCGGGTTACTGTAGCGCGCGCAATTCAAACTTTTGAATTTCGAAGTCTCTTAGCGACATTACCAGTGAGTCGAGAGCTATCCATAAAGCCCAAGATCGCCTTCCTACGACTTTCCAACACCGAGACCTGAGAGCGTGACACACGGACGGACGCACGAACGCACGCACGATAAGCTCTCGTAGGGGTTCGCCCGGCTGAGGCCGGGCGAAAAAAACCGGTACGTGACACACAACATCTCATGAGATGAGTCCGGACACTAAGCGGTTATCGGCATGATACGACGCCGTTCATCTAAAGTACCTACAACGGGCTCCGAATATTTCCTCGAACGCGTGACATCGGTGTCTGAAGCTGCAGCGCGTCAGCTGCGCGACATCGGTCTCTGAAGCTGCAACGCGTTATCCACGGGCTATAGACTCTAGTAGCCACTCTGTGTTAATGAAACAACTTCACATTTTTAAAACAGCTTGTTAAAAGTGGATAAAATTGGATATTTTTTTACTTAGGTGCCTAAAGTCTGTTTCAAAATAATGGAGACTGGAGGTTTTTTGGGCCGCTTCGTGTACATGTACAAGCTAAGCGATCAAGTTTGGTACCGATCGATAGCTGGTGGCGAGTGGGTGTGTGGCGTAAGTATCGCGCCGTAATCACGCAACACGCACAGAAACTATGCTCCATGATAAAAAATCGACTTTTTCATATGGACGCCGATTTTTGTCGTTCCACTTGCAAATAGTAGAGGGAAATGTCCTTACTAAATGTGCAAAGTTTCACCTCTCTAGCTTCACGCAATAAAAAGTTACAGCTGTTCTCCCGACACCTACTTTTTAAAATCCTTAAGAAATTTTGAAAAACGCCAAAAAAAATCTCCAACTTCGCACAACTTTTGCACCGCTTGATCAAACTTGCTGAAATTCGGAATACATATGGCAGACATATGCAGCCTAGACTACAGCAAAAATTATCGTCATCAGTTGAACTGTTCAGGAATGCGAGCGTCGTAAGTGTAAATACGCAGATCTGTGAGACTGAGTTGAGACTGGGGCATTTGTTTGAAGTTGCTGGCAATTTGATGGGTACGTTGCATTCATACAACACCCCGTTACGTACGCAACAAGTTTCATTTGAATCGACCAACAATCGTGAACAACAGCAGCAAAAATGTTCCCATGGTTGGGCTCGCTGAAAAGCCCGAATTATCAGGTGTACTTTGAATTAGCGTAGCATTTGACAGGTGCAAGCTGCCAAACTAATTCTTGCATGAATCGATGCGCCCATTTAGTCTCTACATTTGTTGTTGTTGAAATCGTGCCTACTTCAATCGTTTCTGAATTATTCTTACGAAACTTCCCAAATAGCGAATTTTGTGCCATTTTGGACGGTTTCCTCTGTATTTGCCTTGTGTACATAGGCGCAATATGGTGATACGAATATCCGTGTGACTGCGCAGTGTAAGTGCTTCCATGTTATGGCAATATCAACATCCAGCTGATTAACAAACAAGCTACAGGTTGAGTCAAAGCAATCCGACTGAACTAGCACTGAACGGAGTAAGCTTTGCAGCTTGCTATGTGCAACCACATTGCTTGACTCAACCTCTAGCTTGTTTGTTTTATCAGCTGGATGTTGATTTTGCCATAACATGGAAGCACTTACACTGCGCAGTCACATGGATATTCGTATCACCATATTGCGCCTATGTACACAAGGCAAATACTGAGGAAACCGTCCAAAATGGCACAGAATTCGCTATTTGGGAAGTCTCGTAAAAATAATTCAGAAATGATTGAAGTAGGCACAATTTCGATAACACAAAAATGTAGAGACTAAATGGGCGCATCGATTCATGCAAGAATTAGTTTGGCAGCTTGCACCTGTCAAATGCTACGCTAATTCAAAGTACACCTGATAATTCGGGCTTTTCAGCGAGCCCAACCATGGGAACATTTTTGCTGCTGTTGTTCACGATTGTTGGCCGATTCAAATGAAACTTGTTGCGTACGTAACGGGGTGTTGTATGAATGCAACGTACCCATCAAATTGCCAGCAACTTCAAACAAATGCCCCAGTCTCAACTCAGTCTCACAGATCTGCGTATTTACACTTACGACGCTCGCATTCCTGAACAGTTCAACTGATGACGATAATTTTTGCTGTAGCCTAGGCTGCATGTGTCTGTCATATGTATTCCAAATTTCAGCAAGTTTGGTCTAGCGGTGCAAAAGTTGTGCGAAGTTGGAGATTTTTTTCGGCGTTTTTCAAAATTTCTTAAGGATTTCAAAAAGTAGGTGTCGGGAGAACAGCTGTAACTTTTTGTTGCGTAAAGCTAGAGAGGTGAAACTTTGCACATTTAGTAAGGACATTTCCCTCTACTATTTGCAAGTAGAACGACAAAAATCGGCTTCCATATGAAAAAGTCGATTTTTTATCATGGAGCGTAGTTTCTGTGCGTGTTGCGTGATTACGGCGCGATACTTACGCCACACACCCACTCGCCACCAGCTATCGATCGGTACCAAACTTGATCGCTTAGCTTGTACATGTACGCGAAGCGGCCAAAAAACCTCCAGTCTCCATTATTTTGAAACAGACTTTAGTTCTATCGGAAACTGGGTATACTTGCCTGTACTTACCCAGTTTCCTAATACTGGGAATTGCTATCATTACTAATTCCACCCAATGTATGTGGCAGTTGTTCCTTCCTCACTTGTTCCAGGCAGGCCGCGTCCGTGCATTGTTCATGTCGACGTTGCCTTTGGCCTCACTCGCTGTGAACTGTGACGACCCGCCAATGAAGTAGATGAAACGATCATTGTAGGTTACGGCTGCGTGCCCGAATAACGCCCGAGGCATGAGTTTCTCTTTTCGCGCCCAGGAATTGCTGGCGGGATCATAGACTTCGCAGTTGGACAACGGATGCCGGTGTTCGTACTTGTGTTGTCCATGCTCGTCTTTCGCCGTCTTATTAACGGTCGTGGATCCGCCACACAGGAAGAACAAGCCGCCTGCCAATCGATTCGTGCATGCATGTAGAGTAGCTAGCAGCTACTCGCTATACTGTAGACGGCGTAGTTAGCTCTGGCTAAGTGCTGCCGAGAGAACTCGCAGTGAACAAACAAGCTTAGAGTAACAAGCTGTTTTAAAAAAGTTGAGTTGTTTTATTAATACAGAGTGGTTTGTGAGTGTTTTAAAGTGGAAGATTAAAAGAGTGGATACTTTTGTAAAGTATTTTGAAGCCTTTCCGATATGACGCGCGTCCGCCCGGAGTCCACTATTCATGCGCTACTTCTGACACGCTCCTTTCTGAGAGGCTCTTGCAGGGCAACATTGGGATCGCCCGGGATTAATTTTTTGAGCAAGACACACGCATTTCTGAGCGGTTGTTGCAAGGCAACATTGGGATCGCCCGGGATTAATTTTTTTAGCAGACAAAGTTGTTCGTAAGACAAGGGTTTAAAAAAACAAAAGTATTTCTTTAGGAATGACCGTTCAACAACTGCCTCCACGTAAGCTTTCAAACGG
>JASAMZ010004629.1:0-20000 GCA_030248115.1 Linhomoeus sp. GSCO2_2 | reverse complement strand
GGGGGAGGGGGGGGGGGGTCAAATGACCTAAAAATTGTGCCAAAAAAGTACCAAAAAATAAGAAAATTTTGCAGAAATAGGCCAAAAAACGCCAAAAATCGCTTAATTTTGGTCAAAAACGTCCAAAATATAGCGCCGCAGGCGAAAATTTTGCTATTTTCAAGCGCCGCAGGTGCAATTTTTGCCATTTTTAAGCGCCGCAGGCGAAAATTTTTGAAAATCCTAGGGGGGGGTATTTTGGGAAGTAGGGGAGGGGGGTACCTGGGGGTATGGGGGGGGGGGGGTACACCTCCGGCTAGGGGGGGGGGGGGGCTTACCCCCCCCCCCCCCCTGCCCCCCCCCCCCCCCCGGCTACACGTATGACCATCGCAAGCCGCTGAATGGTGAATGAATGCCTAATGGCTACTACCACGGAGGTAAATATTGTGCGAATTGCTTATCAGAATTTAGTCCACATCAACAGAAACACTTTCGACGCATCTCAGTGCCTAAACCGCACGCGCACCCTTTGATTGTCAATAGACTAGAATGGATTTGAAGCTAGACACTTGTTTTGTCGATTGAGTCCCGAGGAACACCATTCGACAGCTTCTCATAATGCATACGAATAGGTGCATGTATCGTTGCAATTCATACCAGGGGTCGCCGAAAGTGTAGGACGGTCGGGTTTGCCTCCGGCGAGAAGCATATGCAGCAGCAAGAGGCAACAAGCTTGCCCAAAGGAGTATCGTTCGTATAGAAGTCATTCCTTAGACTTACACAGAAGTGCAACACGACAAATGGTGCCGTTTGTTGTCGTTTCTGCGTATTTATGCTGAGCCTCATTTCCATTGGGGTGGCACAGCTTGGTTGACAGGTTAAGCCAATTCGTTGACAACCTTAATTTCACTTGCCCAATTTAGGTTTTCTCTCCAGCTGATTATGATAATACGTAGAACTTTGAATTAGAGAAGAGTCGCTTCCAACGCGCTTCATGAGAGTATGAGCGAAGCTACATAAGGGTGTACAGAGACCTTACAGAACCAATTTCTTTATTAGCGCGACGTTTCTGAACGCTACCTTCCGGCGTCACATCTTCAGGCACAAAATCAATAAAACACAAAACATGCCTGCATTTTCAGATGAATTCAGATAGGACGGAAAGGGTCAACAATCTGGTTGTCTTGCCATAGACATCTTCGTAGTGAAACTGAACATTCTTGGCCGATGTATTCACTTGCAGCCAGTATTGGCTGATTGCGTTTATCAACGGGACGCGAGTGTGCAGAGGCTGCTCGAGTACGGCGGCAAACCAACGGCCATCATCCTGCGACATCGGACGACTCGCTTCTTCATTATGAAGGTAGGTGTCACTCTCAATTCGCCCCCCCACCCCCCCCCCCAGGGGTGACCATAGAAACTGATTTAGTTTCAGTTTCAGTTTTCAGTATCAGTACCAGTTTTCTTTCTAGTTTCAGTTTCAGTTTCAGTTTTAGTAAAGAATTTTCTCGAGTTTCAGTTTCAGTTACTGAAACTGAGTTTCAGTATTAAGTACCTACGCTGTTCGCGGCTGTAAAGCGCACGTGCAGTCTCGCATGGATGCGTTGCTGCGTTGCTGATTACCATACGTAAGGTGCATTCAAAGTATTTTCGTCATTGTCAATCAAGCAAAGTGCTGAATCAACCTGAGATGAACCAAACATACGCCTCAAACACTGAAACTGAAACTAGTTTCAGTAGTGCGCACTGAAACTAGTTTCAGTATTGCACTAATACTGAATCCTTTCGTGGAGTTTCAGTTTCAGTTTCAGTTTCAATATGGCTGACCATTTTAGTTTCAGTTTCAGTATATTTGTAGAAACTGAAACTGAAACTGAAACTAGTTTCAGTTTCTATGGTCCCCCCTGCCCCCCCCCCCACCCCCATTCAACGATACCCACTCCATCCGCCTTCTCCCTCCCGTCCTCCCTCCCTCCCTCTCCCACACTCCACCCTCTCTCCCTCCCTCTCCCTCTATCGCCTATCAAAACTCTGAAGATGTCGAAATCGAATCACTGTCTAGTGTCTATCTATCGCGTTTGCTCGTGCCAGGCGGTTACGGTAGCAACTCAGACACTCTTACGGGCCTTGCGTCCCTCCAAGTATCAAAGGCGTGTTTGTAAGTACATACACAATACATTGTCACTCACTTCGCTCAAGAAGTACACTTCGACACGCTTCAGGCATGGTAGCTAGTCAACACAAATTTGAACGTGCACTTATCGTTTTCTTGTTGGGGACAATAGAAGCAAGTGTTTTCTTCAAACTTCACGACAACGGTGCGCTCTTCTTTGCTGATAGTGTAGCCCATATATGGAAAGAAGTCTTCGTCAGCAGTCACTCTTAGCTCGGCGCCATTCGGATCCATCGTCTCGTTAATTACAGTGATGAAGGTGTGACCAAATCCCCCGTGGCCGATAATCAGGGGTGTGATTATGGAAGCCGGCATTGGGGCGTCATGAATGTAGTCTTTCCCTGAGGCTGTGACATTGGTGCGGCCTGTAACGAATATGCACGAAAATATTTGGGAAAAACGATTAATTTATTAATTGAAGCTTATTTACGTGTTCACTTTACTACTAGGTGATTGCTCAGAATTTCACTTTTTTATCATGTCTAATTTATATGTTTGTTTGTTTATTTGAACATATTTGTCGAAATCTTTACTTTTGTTTCATCATTTATGTAGCTACTTATGATTTCTCACATTCGAAGACGCTAGGCTCTGTAGTTGGTGCAGGAGTTGTCGTTGTCGCGGGTCTTGGCGTCTCAACCAATTCGTACGGGGCAAATACTCCAAAAGAAATGGCAATTGCCGCTGCAGCCACTGCCACAATAATGAAAACGACCACAAATAGAACGGTGATCAGAATGACACGCTTGTTCATGACTTGGCTGGGTTTGGCTCGCTCAAATTCGTAGGGGTAACTGGCGCAGTACATGCAACTTCGTCACAAGAACACCGTTTGTGAGCAGTCTTGGCTGTCGCTGTAACTGTAGTGGCATGCGTAAGTCGTCGTAAACCGTAGGCAGCGTTGCGCGTGCTATGTATGTATAAAGCGCAGTGATAGCTTTGTAGCGGGCGCTTGAAGCAAAAGTTCGCTGCTTTAGGCACTGTTTGCACAGTGAGTGGACCAAACACACCCACACCCTGTCGGCGAGTCCAAGCCGAATCGAGACGCTTCACTGCAGTAATCATGCTAGGCTTCATGGCGAACTGAATACACCTTGCGTATGGTGACGTCTCAGTCTTGGTGAATTGCATTACGCAAGCTGTGCATCGCATGTACGTACAGCCAAACAGGCGACTCTAATTGACAACTGTCAACTGAGCTCTTGATGTAAATGCGTTCGTGGGGCTTCACCAGTACGTGTACAAAACAGAGTCTGACTGAGTGGTGACACTTTTTCGAGTCATCTCAGCCGATCGATTGGGCCTTTTCCCTCTTAAAAGAGGGCGCCAGAAGGGCCACGATCTCCTCCTGTTCAATAGCAGAGGAGGTTCCCTTCACCAACTGAGAGAAAACCTCGGCTGGCGATCTGTTGCGGGTCTCTGGTAGAGTGAAGAGCAGTGAGAGTGTCAGGGCGACGTTGCAGATGACGAAGGGAAGGAGGCAGAGGGCGCCCCACGAGTGCAGAGAGGGCAGGAAAAGTAGCAGATACGGGAGAACGGCCATCTCACGTCACGCGCCACAGTGCCTGGGGAGTCAGGGATGCCTATTGTTGATTAATAGGTTGCATTCGAGCTATTTCGTCATCATCAACAAGCAACACGCCAAATTAGCCAAAGATGAGTCAAAGATACACATTAAATACTGAAAATGACATAAAAACTAGTCTCAGTAGTGCGTACTGAAACTGGTTTCACTGTCGCACCAATACTGAACTGAAACTGGTTGTGGAGGTTCAGTTTCAGTTTGAATTTGACTGGCTATTCTAGTTTCCATTTAGTTTCAGTATATTCAATTGAAACTGAAATTGAAACTGGAACAGGAGCTTGTTTCAGTTTCTATGGTCACCCCTGTGGGAGGTCACAGTAATACAGTAACCCTACGCAAGCAATTGATTTAGAAGTACCCACACTCACCCAATGTGGAAGCGGCCGCCCTGTATCTCGTTACAGTGAGCTCAGTCGGCTTAAACCGTCCGAGCGACTTGGGCCCCATGGCTCCCAGACAGCAACCGACCAGCATGAAAATCGCACAAAGGTGGAGGTTCACAATACTGTTCTGAATTTAGAGAATGTTGCAAGACTGTAATTTTTGGCACATATTGACTTGGAGTAATGATGGACACACCGACAATGAACCAAAGACAGAGGCCAACAGGAATGCGAGGCAGATGATCGTCTGACTGCCAATCATGTGCGGCCGTCGGTTGAGAGCCCTAACGATGGGTACGCTGAGAGCCGACCCAACTACAGATACCATAGCGCGACCAGTCGTGTAGAGCTGAGCGGTCTCCAATGACATCCCGCACTGTACCAGGTATGCTGAAGGAACAGTCTCAGTTTTGCCACTTTTGACATTGTAGCAACACGCAGTGCTAAGAATAAGCACGAGACGCTCACGTGTCGAGTAGGCGTTCATGGCAGGACCCATGGCAAGAACCACCGCCAGTGCCACGGTGACAGTTGCTGTGGCGAGTCGAGCGTGACCCTTTGAGAACAGCAGCTCACGCAGACCTATGCGGGTTGACTGGCTCAGCTGGTCGCCCACTGACTCCTCACTGCCATTAAGAAATCTAATAGTGCTTTTCAGGACGATCAGCACCAGTAAGTAGTCAACGGACCTACCTTATCCTAGCCAGAGCTTGGTCAACTTCTCCATTTGGTACCCCGAGTTGCGCAAGGGCCTCTTTGGCGGCAGAGGCGTCCCTTCGCATGAGCAAAAGCCATTTTGGGCTCTCTGGCAACCAGAAGCAGCAGAGGACAAATGTCAGCGCCGTTGGACAAGCGCCCACTGCGTAGACGCGCCACCAGCTGTCATGATGGCCCAATAGGTCTTTGTGACCAATGAGTGAACAGCCGATATCTCCCAGCTGCCAGAGGGCGGCGCAGAGAGCCATGGATGAGCCCCTCAGTTCAGGGGAAGAGGCCTCTGCCAAATATGTGAAGTTGATGGGCTCAGAGAGCCCATACTCCAGGTACATGGCCACCACACCTGAAGATTTTCAGTTGCATTTTAAATAGTGCTCATGCATGCGTACCTTACGTACATAGGTACGCTCTGAAGCTGCAATTCTGAAGATACTCACCCAAATAGAAGAGCGTCACAGAGCCAAGTGGTTGGGCCAAGCTCAGCAGAAGGAAAGATACCATCAAGAGGCCAGGTCCAGCCAGGAGAAACGCTTTTCTTCTGCCCAGCGTGTCACTGAGAATACTGCTGAAGAGGGCTGACACACCAATGCTTGTTACAGATGGCAGAGTCATCGTCGAAGACCAGATCCACACCATGGTTTCTTGGGTCAACTGGATCTGGTAATGCTCCTAAAAGAATGTTGAATATTTACATGTTGCATCGAAATCGAAGCACAAAAGAAAGGCTTGTGATGGCACTGAGACACCCGCATACAGAACATTTGGCGCATTGCACCTCAAGCCTCTCTTGAATGAACTTTTCCAAGACTGGTTGCAGCGTGTTGAGAGAAGTCTGCAAGTAAAAGTATGGTATGCCTTTGCCAAAGGCCATCAACAGTGCCATAAGATAGGAATTCTGATTCCAAGATAGCGTCATTCTAAACTACTCAATTTTTAAAGCTTTGGTTTCTTTCTTGTTTGGGTACTACGTACTAGTCTTGAAAGTGCGACAGGAGGGCTGGCTGTTAGCTCATTCGTCATCTCGTGTCACCAATGTGACACAACAGTGGTCTCTATTTGAGTATGCACTACACTTCCACGTTGTAAGAAACTCGCGTAGCGGCCGTCTCAACATTGGATGAACAAAGAGAACTCTTGCACGGGATCACTTCGACGGCAGGCGTACAGACGCATTACTGGCACCGCACGCACATCTACATGTGCAGTGGCGGCAACAGTTCGGGCACTGCGTAACCAAGTCGCGTCTTCTCGTCAGTCAGGCATACGTGTAACCGGGGGGGGGGGGGGGGGGGTAAGCCCCCCCCTAGCCGAAAGTGTACCCCCCCCCCATACCCCCCCCCCCAGGTACCCCCCTCCCGCCTTCCCCAAAAGACCCCCCCCCCCTAGAATTTCAAAAAATTTCGCCTGCGGCGCTTAAAAATGGCAAAAATTTCGCCTGCGGGGCTTGAAAATCGCAAAATTTTCGCCTGCGGCGCTATATTTTGGACGTTTCTGACCAAAATTAAGCGATTTTTGGCACTTTTTGGCCTATTTTTGCAAAATTTTCTTAAATTTTGGTGCTTTTTTGGCAAAATTTTTAGGTTATTTGACCCCCCCCCTCCAGGGGCCTCAGACCACCCCCCCCCCCTGAGGGGTCCTATACCCCCCCCCCCCCGACCCCCCCCCCCCCCCTGGCCGGTTGGCGCTTACACGTATGCAGTCAGGCACCCAGCTCGTAACATGACATGACTTGACGTTTGAGTCAATTTGATGTCAATGCAGAATGCACTGATGTGGACAGGTATTTTGTTTTCCACTCAAGTTTCTGCACAACCACCTCTCTGCGATTTAAACAGAAGTGATGGTTCTAATGGGTTGATATATCTTTAGTGTGTGTTGGCACTGCACTTGCCATGTTTCAGCAGCAAACTCTATAAGGTTTGTTTCAGTTTCACAATCTCGCAGTACAGACAAGCAGTGGCAATTCTATACATGAGTTCAACTTTATTAGATCTGACCACTAATCACGTTCACCACATCATCAGTTCAAAACTTTCACTGTTGCAAGTCCATACAAGGGTTCAGCTAGCCTCAATCTGGTCATGTTCCAGTGGCACGCTGCCCACCGACACTTGCGGTCGTTGAGCACTTCAATAGTGTCCGTGACGCCTGAATCTGTCACGCCTCCAATAGCGAATAGGCGATTTTCCAGTTCTACCATAGTGTGGGAATGTCGACCAATAGAAAGATGTGGATACGATATCCAGTTGTCTGACTCGATGTCGTAGGCCTCGCAACTCGACCAGATGACATCTGCAATGTCCAGAGCAGGACAACTGAACGTTTGTTGAAACCCATTTCCTTGCCTAAATGCCAACACAAAATGATGGTCACACTACCTTCAGTGGCGCCATAGCCTCCACACACCAGAATGCTCGCTGCTCCATGCTCATCCAGCCTGCTCAAGGCGGCGGGATAAGCCCTGACAACAGACATGTCCTTCAGTCGTTCCCAGCTGTTACTCGCCAAGTCGTAGCGTATGAGCGAATTGTGTCCGACGCCTCCAATGATGTAGAAATGTTGGTCATGGTGACCCACCATGGCGCTGCCATTTGGACTTTCCATTAGTTCGTTATTCACAACACTCCATGACTTCCGTGAAAACGAGTAGGTCGCGCAAGTTGAGTCCATGCCACACATGAACAGATGGTCTCCTGTAGCAAAAAGTACTTTCTGCTTGTTTGACTTCTATGCTTTGTGTGTTCTCATGGCTGTCAGCACTGGACGTCGACACGTCTCACTTTATGGCAGCAATAACACGCGCGAAAAGAGCCAACAAATCACCGGAGTTTGCTCCAACGCTACGTCCAACTGGAATGCACCCATCTTTATCCTCCAACTGTGAATGCCCTGCAGATAGTCGGTCAATAATCTCATACGTTTGGGATGCAGATCCAGTCATTGTACCACCAGCTACAAGAATCTGATTCAGGTGAATGCCTGTGGTTGGGTAACCACGTCCTTAAACAAAAGATAAAATTAAGCGATACACAATCTGCACGATATGTTTATTAAGAGCCACACCAATGACTTCAACATTCCAGGCTTCAATTGATTTGGACACAGAGGCATCCTTCAAGGAGAAAGTAAAGATTTTCTGACTGAGTATCCCATTTTCCGCAATTCCACCAATAATAAGTGTCCTTTGGTCTGAACGACGTGCAGTGTTGTCGTATGTACATGTAGGCGTAGCTTCAAATCCTTTAAGTCATACCTTTCTTAATAATTCGCCATGCTGTAATTCATGTTAAAGTGCCCAATGGCAGAAAGGGGAATATGCTCCAAGTCGTCGTGACCACACTTGGAACATATTCGCCTTCCTGCCTTTGGGCATTTTGCATGAAAACTTACTTTGTAGTGGCAAAGCCAATCAACCTAATGATGTTACATAGTATGGGACACAACCTCCACAATCGAAGCTCTCTAACGGGCAGGTCCCATTTGGGTAAAGTACGAACGGCCGGGTCCGACTTGAGTAACGTACAGAATGGGTTGGACTACTTCGGGCCGCGTAATAATGGCTGAGAACAATAGAAGGCGACCCGACGAGATGCTGATAAACTTTTTAGCGTGACATGAAGGATTAAGAGAAGACAAGGAGGAATTTACCCCGCCGTTGGGTGGGACAAGAAACGCGTTGCGATATTTTTTTGCGCCAACTTCCGCTTCAATTACATAATAACCGATATTCGCCAAATTTGGAATTTAATCAATTTGTAATGAGGTTCTTTAGTGTGCCGATGTTAAACGAATTTTGTGCAGATACATAACTAATGGTGATGGAAAGGTGGGCGCGGGCAGAATGGAACATAGTGGTTTGGAGATGCCGCGTCAACCATGATAGCCAGCCAGCCCAATAACTACCGATATGACCAATGCTGCAACAAAACCCATGGCAAGTTTCTGGGCACAGAATTGTCTTCTTCCGCTTGTAAATAGCTTTGTGGAACGGTGATAGCATTGGACAGATTTCTCCTCTCTGGCATCTTCATCTTGTTTGATTCCACAATAGTCGTATGGAGCAATAGGGCAATGGACCATTTCCTCTGCTTGTAATGTCGCTCTGCGTGAATCACTCCTGACAAAGAATGGCATTGTCTTCACCCTTTCGAACAACTCGTAACTGCTGTGAAAGATGGTTCCAGGCTCGTCGGGCCAAGTAAACCAGAATTCGTCGGACAAAAGGCCTCTGGTTTTCATTAATTCCAAGGTTTCACGGTCGTAGCGGGGAAATCTGGTCAAATCATCAGCTGTGGCTTCCTTCATGACATGTGACTGATTCTGGAACGCGGGCTCAGGCCTTCTGGCGAATACGGATGGTCGATTCGTCTTTTCGTCCCCATTTCCCACTTCGGACCTCGGATAGTATCCTTCACTATCTATAAACTTCACGTGTTGCCCATAGGTGCCTCCATCAGGCTTCAAGTCAAACAGCTTGTAGCCATTCGTGTGATAGGTGCTGACGCTCGAACTATATGTCAGTGACGCCTTGGCATCGGCCCATTTTAAGCGGGTAGCTTTCTCCACGCTCCAAGCCCTGTCAACGGCTTCCATTGTAGATGTTTGACGCGGCAGCGTGCGTGCCTATGTACCAACACTCTGCGCAGTAAAGACAACTGGTTTGTTGAGTTTTCTCAAATTCTCCCTTATCACTATCAAACGCATAGTACCAGCCGACATTAATCGTTGCGGCGCCTAGATTTGCGTTTGCGTAGGCTGAAGTGGAGACCTTCCAACCATTTTATAGAGCTCGTCGAGGTGTACGCAGACAGCACCAATTGTTTAGCGCACCCCTACATTCCTGGGCGGAGCAAAGTCCGCAGAAATAAACAGGAATTGATGTGAAACACTCATGACAGCGCTCCTTGTAGATCGAGAATGCTCTAATTCTAATACAAAAGGCATGTAGTACGAGTAAGCTCTCTCCCCCTTTCAACAAATTTAGCAAATAGCTTCAGATTTTAATAATTAACGAAATGAGGGATACCGGTATTTGCGTTTTGTAAAAATTTCCAAATTTCGTCAATTACAAATAGCTTAAATTTCAAAATGCCTTTGCATGAATGTATCGGGCATAGTCTGCTACGCATTTTAGCAAGTTGTTTTAGATTTTATAATTAGCGAAATTAGCGATATTTTCAATGGTTTTGCACAATTTCAAATGGCTTAGATAAGACAATGTCGCATAGTTTCCATAAATCGATTCTGTAGGTCTAGACCAACTCATGGGGCCCATCCCATACCATACACAATATGGTAACTCTGGATGTATTTTAGGCGGCACACGGAACACAGACACATTCTAGAAGTGCTCCTACAGATTTAGAGGCCTTAGCAGCAGTCAAACCATTACGGAGAAGTACTATCAACTATTCTGCAAGTATTTCTGCAGCAATATCATGCATTTAGCAAGGGCGATGACGGTTGGCGACTATTCGTCTACAGACAACGGGGAGTTTTGTGCAAGCAGCATGGGAAGTCTACTCAAGACAGCTATGTACATATGCTTATCGCGCTACTCCTCTCCGGCTGCACATCTCTCAACAAGAAGAACCAGAAGAAGAAGAAGATCGAATCAGCCAAAGACCTGGTGATCAGACCAACTACACACCCACTACATAGACAACCGTAAAGTGCCGAATAGAGAAAGATCTTCAAATGTGGTAGTCTCCAAATAGTGGTAGGGTGCATGGGCACATCGAAACAATAGTGGTACCCAGGTCTCCAAATAGTAATACAGACCTTCCACGATCTGGAACTATGCCATTCATTTATGCTTATAGCAACACCGCAAGTGAATGGAAATCGTCAACTGCCGATTGTTGAGCAATCTTGAGTCAAAATTTGGTCAAACATAAAAGACTGATTGAAATTTGGTCACTCTAAACTTGCACTTTGGTTGTTCTCAAAGCTGCAACCACGAGGATTGAAACGTAAGTCTCCAAATAGTGGTAGGATGTAGAGGAGTGTTGAAACAATAGTGGTAGCTACCTCCATTGGATGAAGAAGTTGGAGAGGACGTTGGAAACTGTCATGGAGCCGATTATCGCCATGCAGTACGCAGTCCCCAAAAGCCGAGTCAGCTCCCCCCACAGTTGGGAAAAGGCAATGTCGTGCACACCTTCTCACTGGAGTGGAGATGCACTTATTCAAGTTCGAGCTTAATCGTCCAATCACAATTGCATATCAGCAGTCCCACGCCGCATCAAACAGTGCCCTGGTTCATGGTTGCCATCGCAAACACACATACAGAGCAAAGGCGGTGCAAGTGCAAGCAATAGATTACGTCACAGGCGATGGCCGTCTTCAGTCAATGCCCGTCTAGATGGCCATCGCCTGATGCGTCAGTCAATCTCCGTCTAGACGGCCATCGCCTGGTCGATCAGACCGCGGCCGTCTAGGCAATCGCCCGATGCGTCAGGCGATGGCCGTCTTTTCGTTCTCTGCTTAGTTTCCGACACAGTATATCCCTTTGAAATCAGGCTATGCTTAGGCTCGCCCTGCGCCCACAGTGCACAAGAGTCAGTCGGCGTCGCAGTCTGGCGGGTCGAAGCTTAGGCTTAACGCGACCGGTGACCGACTTCAGGTCGCGCTAAGCCTCAGCTGAGACCCGCCAGGCGCGACGCCGGCCGAGTTTTAGTGCAAACAGCAAGTGGAATAAATACTCCTCCATCTAATTCACCTCCTGCTCAGGCCGGCCGTGCCCCTTCCTTCTGCTAGCGCTTACGACAGCTTTCACTTTGAAGACGGCAATTGACTGGTCCATCAGGCGGTGGCCGTCTTTTCGAGCAGAAGACGGCTATCGCCTGACGCACCAGGCGATGGCCATCTTTTCCTCAAGAAGACGGGGATTGACTGACGCATCAGGCGATGCCCGTCTAGACGGCCATCGCCTGAACACGGGCATTGACTGCAACAGATACACTTATATGCGTTTTGCCTTTGTCAAGCTTGCAGCAAAGCAAAATCGTTTCAAACAGCATATTTGGCTTCTACCACCCATGTGTAGGTGTAGGAGAGTCGAGCATAGATCGTGAAGCGCCCACTACCTGTTTGAACATTACCTACGTACGTGCAAACTGGGCGAAAGAGAACAAGCGAGCAATGCTCTCGAGCGACAGTCACTCCAGCTAGAGATTTCAGCAGCGTTACAGGGCGCACCATGAGAACTGGCATGTACATAGTGACACGCTTGGCACGCATGGGCTGATCACTCGTTACAGAGACACCAACTCAATGAAGAGGGCAAGCCTGACTTGCTGATTACAAGGACTGCAATAGCGGGATCTAATTCAAGCGATCGGCGGGGGAGTAGTGGACCAGTAGAAGCGGTCGTCGGTTTGAGAGTAAGAGCCAGAACGAAGTCGCTCCATGTTTATGGTAATGTGTTTTGGATGACAGGACGTTTTCATGGTGTTTCTGTATTGAACATCGACGTTAGCCTCATAACGATCTTTTGCGTCCGAGTAGATGGGCATTCCTGAAATGTAGCAGTCCTTGTACTTTTATGCACGTATCGTGATATTTTTTAACGGTTTATCATTCTATACTTCGTTTGCTCGGCCTCACCCAGGCGATAACCCAAAAGAGAGTTTGACTGCGGTCGGGAGTGCGTGCGTGCATGCGAGTGTCTGTGCAATCGATCGAACGCGCGCGCGTGCGTGCGTGCGTTCGTGTGTGCTACTGTTACCGTGACTACCCGGATCCAGTGAAAACCCGGATATCCGGGTTTTCACTGGTCGACTTAGTGAAAACCCGGATATCCGGGTTTTCACTGACGGGTTAGTGAAAACCCGGATAATGTCAAATTATCCGGGTTTTCACTGAAAGTTTAGTGAAAACCCGGATATGCGAGATTTCGTGGGAGGATCGTGAAAATCATGATAGCTGTGTTTTCATCAATTTTTTTCTGAGAAATAGCCTAGAAAACGACCCTTCTATAGTTTTCAACACCGCTGACGAAACAAGAGCTTTTGAATGGCAAATCGCGCTGTTTATTGCGCGAAACAAACGTCGTGGAGTGCGAAACGTGCGATCTTAGCAATACCTTTCATCTTTGCCGAACCGCCCGTTTCACAATGAGCATGATTCTCGTATGATTTGCGGCCAATTGACACGCCTGGTTCAACACGGGGCGAAGTAAAGGGAATGTGCATCCCGTTTACAGTTCGCACGAGACTGAAAGTTGTCGCAAGCGTTAGTAGGGAGGGGGCACAGCCGGCCTAAGCAGGAGGCGAAGTACAATGGAGGAGTGTTTACCCCACTTACAGTTTGCACTAAAACTCGGTCGACGTCGCGCCTGGCGGGTCTCAACTGAGGCTTAGCGCGACCACCAACTTCAGGGCGCGCTCCGCGCGCCCTGAAGTCGGTCACCGGTCGCGCTAAGCCTAAGTTTCGACCCGCCAGACTGCGACGCCGACTGACTCTTGTGGACTGTGGGCGCAGGGCGAGCCTAAGCATAGCCTGATTTGGAAGGAACCAAACGGCCTACAGGCAATAGAAATATACGTTACTAGCGTGCTTTCCCGTTGCAGAAGAATTTGTGTCATGTGATTAGCATGGTATTTGTATCGTCTGCCAATGTGCTTGTTCAAGGCGCTGCTGGGGTACCTCATTTCAACGGTTAGTTTGGCGAAACACTCGCTCAAGCGGCTAGAATTGCCTGCGTGAGCATTGGCGTGCTGTCCATCCTGTTGCAAAGGTCTGTCCTGTTGCGAGCCAACGGCGCTCGTCGCCTCGCGCGACGATCCTGTTGTAACGTCTGTACTGTTGCAGCGTCCTGTTGCAGAAAGTCTGTCCTGTTGCAAGAACTGTCCTGTTGCAAGCGAAATAGTCGCTGAAGCGGCTAGAATTGCCTGCCGGCACTGTTGCAATTGCGCAGCGTCCTGTTGCAGAAAGTCTGTCCTGTTGCAAGATCTGTCCTGTTGCAAGCGAAATAGTCGCTAAAGCGCCGCGCAAAACAAATGATAGAAAGCGGGCAGATTTTCCGGTTGCAAGATCTGTCCTGTTGCAAGATTTGTCCTGTTGCAAAATCTGTCCTGTTGCAAAGGTCTGTCCTGTTGCGAGCCAACGGCGCTCGTCGCCTCGCGCGACGATCCTGTTGTAACGTCTGTACTGTTGCAGCGTCCTGTTGCAGAAAGTCTGTCCTGTTGCAAGAACTGTCCTGTTGCAAGCGAAATAGTCGCTGAAGCGGCTAGAATTCCCTGCCGGCTCTGTTGCAATTGCGCAGCGTCCTGTTGCAGAAAGTCTGTCCTGTTGCAAGATCTGTCCTGTTGCAAGCGAAATAGTCGCTAAAGCGCCGCGCAAAACAAATGATAGAAAGCGGGCAGATTTTCCGGTTGCAAGATCTGTCCTGTTGCAAGATTTGTCCTGTTGCAAAATCTGTCCTGTTGCAAAGGTCTGTCCTGTTGCGAGCCAACGGCGCTCGTCGCTTGCCGTACTGTTCAGGCAAAGCCTGCGTTGAAGGCAGGCAGCAACAGGCGACGCTGGCCGTGCAGCGATTGATTTTCTGCGGTCGATGGATCCAAGCGAGCGAGCTTCTCTGCGGGACGCCGCTGGCGTCCCGCTGGCTTCCTAGCGCGCGCATGCTGAAGCGTCGCGTGGCGAAGTGCTAGCGAGGCAGGCGCATGCTGAAGCGTCGCGTGGCGAAGTGCTAGGAAGGCAAGCGTTTCAGACGCACAGACGAAAGGCCTAGCTGGCATAGTAATGTAGATAGCAGTGTATTGCGCGATTTTGAGCATATCGGAGAATTATCCGGGTTTTCCCTAACCGATCAGTGAAAACCCGGACATCCGGGTTTTCACTAACTCAACAGTGAAAACCCGGATATCCGGGTTTTCACTAACCAACTCAGTGAAAACCCGGATATCCGAGTTTTCACTGAAGACGGGTTCTCCCGGTCACACTACTACTTACGCTCAACCTGACTCGTCTTACAGTCGTGTACAGAGGCCACTTCATGTTATGTAGGTAGGCTTTTACGATCAGTCCAAACTCCGAGCTCTGCCGTGGAAAAGGCTCAAAAGTCCTACAACCTCAGTCAAAATGCAGCGCTCAGCTTTCTGGAATCAAACCCTGTTGACTATGCGCTGTCTCCTCACCGCAGTAGTCCAAGACGTGGGCGATCAGCTGCACAATTGCCACGATGCTGGCGCCCAGGAAAAGACCCAACTGCCCTCCCACTTGGGAGACGAAACCGTCAAATGTCATGGACGGTTTCTGGGTGACCTCGGTGTACTGCAAAGTCCCTTGGTACATAAGTATGGGAGTGGAGTGGGAGGGGGGGGGGGGAGGGGGGTGCGTTTAGGAGGTGTAGAGTTCACACAAATGCCACCCCCCCCTCCCTCCACATTCGGCTGAGCTTGGGCTTAAAGTCATTTAAACTTGAACAGGGTTTGGCAGACGCCTACGAGCAATTTTCGCGACAATTTTGGTTTTGGATATTGGCCAAATGCGATTGCGATTGCAGTTGTAGAACAGGTACAGTACACACAGGCAAGTGCGATTGCGTACCTGTAGACTCTCAAAGGCGACCTCGATGTACGCGTGGTCGTCGTCGAACCAGGCTGCGTGTTCGTTCTTTTCTTTCTCCCGCACCTTCTTGCTTGGAAAGACGGCGTAGGACACTCGGGTCGCGTAGTCCCAGTACTGGCAAGCGGGCCTGAATTTGAATGATAAGTGAATGCCTGAATAGCAAGCGGGCCTGAATTTGAATGATAAGTGAATGCCTGAATGGCAAGCGGGCCTGAATTTGAATCATAATTGAATGCCTGAATGGCGAGCGGGCCTGAATTTGAATGGTAATTGGTTGCTACGAGAGCAAACACAAGCCAACCGGCAATTCGTCGCGCAGCTGTGAAAGCGCTTCGACTCGCTCATCTGTCCTTTGAGCAGACATAGCTCGCTCTCGAGCCCGCAGGGCTTCACATCGGCTGACTTGTTTGCTCGGTATTCTTCAGGCACAAGAAGGGTGCAGTTGCATAGATCAATAGTCTCCCGTTGAAAACAGTCGAATCTGAAAGAGGGAAGCAACACCTGAGGCGGGCAGGCGGGCTCGCAAGCAGGCAGTCTGGGTGGTGTTAGGAGTCATTGTAGGAAGGGATAACGAGAGTCTAGAAGTGCGAGTAAACAGACCACCTGCAGACAGTGTCGGTGTAGGGGTACGTGACGACTTCTCGCGGCATGTCGTCAACGCAGTAGCCGTAGTACCGCGACTCGTCCATCATGTAATGGGTGGGAGTGACCGAGATTCTGGCCAGCGTGTTGGGCTTCACGAGAATGCCGTTGAGGGTGACGGGCGAAAACTCTCGCTCCACTCGCACCTGCGCGAGGCACGGCCATTCTTCTATGGAGCAACACTGCACCAAAAGCACGTGCCCACCTGTGCCCCGTCGAACATTGGAGGGTAGTGTTCCCAAGCATAAAAGGGGTTGAAATCGACAAGAATGGACACTCCCATTCCAGGCAGGGCCTGCCAGTGGTCGACCGGGTCGACGTGGTAGCAAAGGCCCATGGTCTGGTCGAATTTCACCTTGCCAACGTTGCTGCAGCTGGCGCTGGCCGATCCAATGGCGCAGCTGACCAGAACCTGGCAGTGTAAGCATGTAGGGCAAGAACAATCAAGCGTAGCATTTACAGTACTGGCCAGAGCCAGAGCTACATGGCGACTTCGGTCGACGACCTGGGCCGCCAAGCGACCCAAGCCCCTGTGGCTGCGTCTTACTGGCCGGACGCAACGAGTGGTTATAATCTGCACGTCGCGACCTCGTTCTGCGCTTCTTCGCAATTGGAAAGGCACGGCAGTGACACAAGGGGCTCGGGTCGCTGGCGGGTCGCCACCGACCTGGATCGAAGTAGTCCATGGTATTGCGTTGGCTCTACCTGGTACTGCAGGAGCATAGCAAGCTGCAAATCAGTGTTGGCACCTCCTCCAGGTCCATCTTCACGTCGTCGAACAGTCGCATTATCGTCGAGTGGTCCATCAGACCCTTTGTCCTGGGGTCCAGGTACTTCTTCACCCTCTCATGGTGTAGGGCGAAGTAGTCGACGTTGGAGTTGGAGTCGTTGTGGTGCTCGGGAAAGAGCTCCTTGACAGACTGCTCCAAGAGAAGGAAGGCCGTGTCGACGTAGGCGTCGCTGTAGTAGTAGTCGAGCTCGCTCTCGACCGCTCGACCTTCGAACTCGGCGAACTCCTTGTACGTGGGCGCGGCGTGGTAGACCACGGGAAAGAGAGCCTCGGCCGTCTCGCGGTCGGGCGCCGCCAACTGCGGGAAACGCAGTCCCACAGTTCGTTCTCGTTTGCGCTTGTGATGCTCTTAGTATGCAAATCCGTCTACGCGTTGTGAATGCAAATTTGTCGGTACCTTTACTTTTGAAATGGGTGGCATTTGCGGTTTCAAATATTTTTTTGCTTGTCGCCAATGGGTTTCCAATGCACTAGGCGTGCATTCGCCCGCGTGCTCTGTACAAAGCGTTACGGACAACTACGCACGCACTGTACTTTAGGAGAGCAAGACTGTGTAACTACCCAGTGAAGCATTCTGCTGATCAACGATGGTGATTGACTTGACCAAGCGACTTGTGAGCTCGAGACAATCTTCATTTGTTGGAGAGAACACGCTTTCTCATTGACTTACAACTGGGTAGGCGAAGATGTGGGCCATATTCAAGACGTCCTCTGTGGTCGCGTCGTCGACGATCTTGTCGCGCATGGATCGACTCACCGACCTTAGCAGCGCGCTGATGACGATCTGAAAAGCACCGATACCTTCTGATGAAACTGGCGTCTTTGTTTCCATCTCCAACACTAAGTTTCCCAAGGGCATTACAGTATTTCACGCATGTTTCGCCAACGTGGAAGCGCTAGCGCAGGCTCAGTCCATTCGGTGGTTAAGGCTAATGCAGCCTACCTAACTTCAGATAAGTGGTGTACGAGAAAGGTTGGTTGTGAGATGGGTGCTATTCAGTCGACTCACAGGATGAATCCTCAGTTCTTGAACCTTGGACTTGTTCACGAAGGAGTTAAGGCAGATGGTCACCTTTGGATAAGGGAGCTGGTCGGCCGAAGTCGGCTCGTAGCTGGTGATGATGGGACTGTCCTGCAACGACCTGTAGTTTCATACCCCAACTCCGTGGACTGCACAACAGCTCCGTCAAACGACAAATGGAGCTGCCTAAGAGAACTATCCAAGTTCGAAACTGTCTAACGTGGAACACATGATCTAAGAACACATCTTCCCGTGGCAGATGTAGCATTTTAAGTTCACAATATTCCCTCCCCTTCGCCCCCCTTGCCCCCTCCCCCCCCCCCCCCCAAGTCCCTTTCCACGTGCATGACTCCCTTCCTCACCCCAAAAGTCCTTGAACACTTTATAGATCTCATAGCTCGCGACGGCGATGCACACTGCAATGACAAGGATCCACACCAGTCGTATGCCATTGGAACGACTCCTGACGACATCTCCGAAGCCGTGCATGTAAGTATTCTCGAGGTACTTCTGAGCACTCTTTTCTTTCGAGGTCGAATTCGACGCCATTTTCAATCGCGGAAGAGTATTGCCACTATGTCAACGCGAGCCTGCGTTGTGATTGTGGCTGGCAAGGATGGCAATCTACCTATGTATGTATCGTCGTTGTGATGGATGACATCCATCGACAGGCAAACAGGAGAGCAAAGCGGCCCGTTGCAAGGGGGGGGGGGGCGGATGATACCCGGCAGGGCACGATTGCCCCACCCTCCCCCCAAGCATTGCCTATTTATGACGACCAATTAACAAATTGGATCGAGCACCATCGGAACCATCATGCAGTATGTACGATTGATTGCCAATCGGTGATCGCTTGACAGACAGGAGTGAGCATCCATCGTACCAAGCCATTTCATTTGTAGGCGTTGCTCTCTTCTCGACGCAAAGTTTGCACAAATCGACTCTTTGCTTCCATCTCATGGGGCCTTTGCTTCAATGAGAGTCAAACATCCGAAGTCAAGGAGAAGCCTGAAGCATACCGTAATACACAATATTTGGTTACACAATATCGTAACTCTGACTGCCATTTTAGGAGGCACATGGGAACACATTGACACATTCTAGAGGTGCGCCTCGGGCATATATTCTTGACCGAATTATTGTCAATTCAGTACCATAGTTGTATGAAGAGAAAGGATATAGGTATTCGAGGGGCACGCAACGAGGTACATAATACGGTAGCCAGGGTGGCACTTGATGGAGAGAGCGGGAAGGGAGACGCATAAAAATACATACAATACCGACGCAATGCATTCAGGTGTTGTATGAGGAGGAGATGGTCATCGCAAATGGCATTATGATCTGGGAGACAAACAGGGAAGCCTGACCGCACACGCTGAATGCAACTTATATGTAGATTGTAGACGCTTTACCAGCGGCCATGCGCAAAAGTACAATCTGCTATTCTGCAAGCGCCTTAGTCTGATTTCTCCAGAAATACAATGCGTTCGGCAAGGGGAGTCAAGTTTTGCGGCCACTCGTCTAGAAACACCGGACTGTTATATGCTACAGACATGGCGAGCCTACTGAAGACAACAATGCTCATCGCACTATTCCTGACCATGTGCACTCCCATCCACAAGAGCGTGGAGAATAAGAAGAAGATCGAATCCAACAAAAACCTGGTGATCAGACCAACTACTTACATAGCACAGTTCATGTAAAAGGCCCCAAGAGCAGAAAGAGGAACATGTTCCAAGTGTGAAACATGTAAAAGTGAAAGTATTAAACGATATTCTTCGGCTGTATGTAACAAATGCAGCGCCTCGTGCCACTCAATTTGTTGTATAAATAGTAGCGCCAGTATTGATTGAATGAAAGAGTTTCCTGCTAAAATTACCCACTCGAAAACTGCGCGAAGGTCACAACGACACGCTAAGATGTCCGGATATGCTACCGCGTGTCGTTGCGAAATTTGCGCTGTTCTTGAGTGGATAAGATTGTCGGAAATTCTTTTCATTCAATCAATACTGGTACTACATATTAACGCCACATTTGCCACACCTGAGCACCGTACGGTACGAGCAGGCACTCTTTTGGTGACCTACGGCGATGTTAACCGTTTGGTGTAACGTATGAGACGAGCGGAACACCCTTCG
>JASAMZ010004627.1:0-26699 GCA_030248115.1 Linhomoeus sp. GSCO2_2 | reverse complement strand
TATTGTCCCTCACAATCTCAGCGGGATACTGTAGCGCGCTATTTTTTAAACTTGTTATTATTTCGACGTCACAGTTCGCGAGAGTAGTCCGAGGGCTACCCGTCGATGTGTCGAACTCAACCCAGCGACGTCAGACAAGCGAGTTATTAAGCCCAAAGCAAGTGTGTCGTTTCCAGTTTTCGACGCGTATTGGTTACTGTAGCTCTCTGTTTAAACTTTTGAAACTTTTTGTTGTCGGATTCGTGCTCAGGAGCTCGAGCGCTTCACTTTGATATTCGACTTGACTAGCTTCGGTCAACTTTTGTCTTAAAATAGACCTCATTTTGGGATACTGTAGCGCGCGAGTTTGAAAACTTATTTCAGTTTTGAACACTCAGATGGCGAGAGTAGTCCGAGGGCTACCCGTCGATGTGTCGAACTCAACCAAGCGACGTCAGACAAGCGAGTTATTAAGCCCGAAGCAAGCGTGTTGTTTCCAGTTTTCGACGCGTTTTGTTTACTGTAGCTCTCTGTTTAAACTTTTGATTTTTTTTGTTGTCGGATTCGTGCTCAGGAGCTCGAGCGCTTCATTTTGATATGCGATTTGACCAGCTTCGGACAACTTTTGTCTTAAAATGGACCCCACTTCCTATATACTAAGCGGCATAGAGTGTGTTTGTTTGTCTGTTTGTCCGGCCATTTTCTCTTGACACAGTTGACGGATCCTGGAGATCTATAGCTTAAACTGACCGTCGTGGGCTGGAAGGAATCCCCTCCTATTTCAAAACTTTTGCAATTTACTAAATTCCACAAAATTCACGAAAATGTCAACTGCACAGTACATTCCGAGCACTAAAGAGTGCCTACTGGTCATTTTCGTGGAAATGTCACACTGTCGTGTCACCATTCACTCTAGAGCTGTCGCTGTGAGACTCCTACAGGTATTTGGAGGCACGGGAACAGGTGCAAAGGTAAATGCAGCCACTGGCAGGGGCACAGTGTCAGAAGACATTAGCTCTATCTGAAATCTCCTAAGGGCTAAACACAAGCATCCATGTGCTAGCTTCGGTGTATTCAGAGGCATGGGAACAGGTTCGATGATAAATGCAGGCACTGGCAAGAGCGCAGTGTCAAGAGACTTTCGATCTATCCGAATCCTCTTATGGGCTAAACACAAACATTTATATGCAAAGTTCAGTGTAATCAAAGGCACGGGAGTGGGCGCAGTGGTAAATGCAGGCACTGGCAGGGGCACAGTGCCAGAAGAATTAGATCTATCTGAAATCTCCTATGGGCTAAATGCGAGCTTCCATGTGTTAGCTTCAGTGTATTCTGAGGCATGGGAGCTGGTGCAACTCTAAAAGCAGTCACTGATAGAGGTGCAGTGTCAAATGGCTTTCAAAGGCACAGGAGTGGGCGCAGTGGTAAATGCAGGCACTGGCAGGGGCACAGTGTCAGAAGAATTAGATCTATCTGAAATCTCCTATGGGCTAAATGCAAGCTTCCATGTGTTAGCTTCAGTGATTCTGAGGCATGGGAGCTGGTGCAACTCTAAAAGCAGGCACTGATAGAGGCGCAGTGTCAAATGACTTTAGATCTATCAGATTCTCCTATGGGCTGTTGTGAGCATTGATCATGAACCATGCTAATACATGTTGTGAGCAGTGGCTGATTTCCATGGGTCGATACACATGGCTCTGTTTCCATAGGTGTTCAGCTATAGATATACAGTATCACCTATGGGCTAAAGGCGCTAGTCCTATATACTAAGCGGCTAACGATGTCTGTTTCCGTGTCCGTCTTTCCACTAAAAGACGCTCGGCACGCGAGACGCAAGGACCGCAATTACTAAAAGACGCTCGGCACGCGAGACGCAAGGACCGCAATTACTAAAAGACGCTCGGCGCGCGAGACGCAAAGACCGCGACTACTCAGGATTGAATGGCCGATTTCTTATGACAGAAGAGATTGATCCTGGAGATTTATAGCTCAAGCTGACCGTCATTAACTGTACAGACTTCAGAACAGTGGTGGCCGACGATCCGTTATGCTATATCAGTGAGCACATAAGAATGGAACGATCCATAGCACAGAAGAGTTGTTTGTCACCAACCACAGATGATCGATTGCCTGCACAACGGTGGTGGCTGATGATGATCCGTCTTGCGCTATATGCTTGATACAATCAGAAGTCATAAATACTACAGAAATACCTACGGGTTTTCGCTGGTGGGTTGCATTTGGCTGCTGCACAACGGTGGTGGCTGATGATCCGTCTTGCGCTATAGGCTTGAGACAATCAGAAGTCATAAATACTATAGAAATACCTACAGGTTTTTGCTGGTGGGTTGCATTTGGCTGCCGGCAGAATGGTAGGATTAGGCTCTACAGCAGTGAACCTATGCAGTGGCTGGTGACCAATTGCAGCAGAGTCAGGCGATCATCAACAGTCGTGGACCTACAGTATCACCTACGGGCTAAAGGCACTAGTCCTATATACTAAGCGGCGAAGGGTCTGTCTGTCTGTTTGTCCGGCCATTTTCTCTTGACACAGTTGACGGTTCCTGGAGATCTATGGCTTAAACTGACCGTCGTGGGCTGGAAGGAATCCCCTCCTATTTTAAAACTTTTGCAAATTACTAAATTCCACAAAATTCGCGAAAATATCGGCTGCACAGTACATTCTGAGCACTAAAGAGTGCCTACTGGTCATTTTCGTGGAAATTTCGCACTGTCGTGTCACCATTCACACCAGAGCTGTGGCTGTGAGACTCCAATGTGTATTCAGAGGCACGGGAACAGGTTCGATGCTAAATGCAGGCACTGGCAAGGGCGCAGTGTCAAGAGACTTTTGATCTATCTGGAACCTCTTATGGGCTAAACACAACCATCCATGTGTTAGCTTCAGTGTATTCAGAGGCACGGGAACAGGTTCGATGATAAATGCAGGCACTGGCAAGGGTGCAGTGTCAAGAGACTTTTGATCTATCTGAATCCTCTTATGGGCTACACACAAACACCTATATGCAAAGTTCAGTGTAATCAAAGGCACGGGAGCGGGCGCAATGGTAAATGCAGGCACTGGCAGGGGCACAGTGTCAAAATACATTAGATCTATCTGAAATCTCCTATGGGCTAAATGCAAGCTTCCATGTGTTAGCTTCAGTGTATTCTGAGGTGTGGGAGCTGGTGCAACCCTAAAAGCAGGCACTGACAGAGGCACAGTGTCAAATGACTTTAGATCTATTGGAATCTCCTGTGGGCTGTTGTGAGCATTGGTTGTGAACCATAGGCCAATACATGTTGTGAGCAGTGGCTGATTTCCATGGGTCGATACAAATGGCTTTGTTTCCATAGGTGTTCAGCTATAGATATACAGTATCACCTATGGGCTAAACGCACTAGTCCTATATACTAAGCGGCATAGAGTCTGTTTGTTTGTTTGTTTGTTTGCTTGTTTGTTTGTCAACAGGATAACTCTCGACAGCCTTGATGGATCTTGGAGATCTATACATCAAAAGAACCGTCTTGGTCTGTAGTTTTGCATCTCCTATTGTGGACATTTTCCGATGACCAAATTCCACAAAAATCACGAAAATATCGACTGCACAGTACATTCTGAGCACTAAGGAGTGACTGCAGGCCACTTTTGTGGAAATTTCGCACCGTCGTGTCACTGATCACTGCAGAGCTGTCGCTGTGAGGCTCTGAGATGTATTCAAAGGCACGGGAGCAGGTGCAACAGCAAATGCAGGCACTGGCAGGGGTACTTTGTCAAACGACTATATATATCTGAAAACGCCTATGGGCTAAGCACAAACGTCAGTGGGTTGAAGTCAGTGTATCCTGAGGCATGGGCGCTGGTGCAACCATAAATTCAGGCACTGTCAGGGGCACAGTGTCAACTGGCTTGAGATCTATCTGATTCTCCTATGGGCTGTTGTGAGCAGTGGCTGGGCACCATGGGTCCATACATGGGCTCCATAAGTATGCACAATTTCCATAAGCTTCAGGGTAAATGCAGGCACTGGCAAAGCACTGTGTCAAATGACTTTGGATCTATCTGATTCTCCTATGGTCTGATGTGAGCGTTGGGTGTGTGGTTGTGTGGTTGTGAACAGTGGCTTCTTTCCATAGCTCAATACGTGTTTCCTCTGTTTCCATAGCCATTAAGCTGTAGAGTATACAGTGTCACCTACGGGCTAAAGGCACTAGTTGGGATACTGTAGCGCGCGAGTTTGAAAACTTATTTTTGGTTTGACTACTCAGGTGGCTAGAGGAGTCCGCGGGCTACTCGACGATGTCTCAAACTCCTTCCTACGACGTCGGACGAGCGAGTTATTAAGCCCGAAGCGAGCGTGACGAACGAACGTACGTACGTACGCACGTACGTACGTACGCACGCACGCCGAGCTCTTGATAGGGTTCGCTCGGCTGAGGCCGAGCGAAAAAATTGCGAGTTTTGCGTTTCGGCGTCTGTAGCGGGGGTGGGGGGATCGCTTGGTCGCTCATTTGGGGGGCGTCGCTTACGTCGCTCATTGGAGGGGCGTCGCTTACTATTTTTTCGCTCGGCCTCAGCCGAGCGAACCCTATCAAGAGCTCGGCGTGCGTGCGTACGTAAATGGTACCTACCTAACTGGGTTAGGCCTAACCGGGTTTTTGGCAACTTGCCAAAAATCGGGTCCCGGACGGAAGTCGAGACCTTCGATCCACCCTGCGCCTTCCCGAGACCTATCGAATAAAAAAACATTCGCCCTGATCGGCCAACTCTAGCCCGACTTATGAGCGTTTGAATTTACACAGAATCCGCACCATCACTATAGCACTCCTCCCTTTTGGAGGGGAGGAGTGCCAACAAGCTTAGAGTAAAAACTGGGTGCCCGATGATGGTTGATTGGCATTGCATAGTGTGTTGTGCATTTGAGGAGTATATTCAATAGTGCGTCAGAACAGAAAGTTGAGCATTTCTTCAGGGAGTTTCGCCACAGTTACCTCGAGTTTTTAAAGGTAGTTTGTGCCATTCTTGGGCGTTCGTTTCCTATAAGGTTCGTATTGGTGGGTACTGATCCATAAATGGATCAGGAATGTTCGCCGCAGGTTCACTTTGGAATGAAGAGGGTCTAAATGGGACGACGCCCTTTTCTTTTGGGTCATAAATGCGGGCGGTTACGACACCGTTGCGGTAGATTGCAGAACCGCACAGGAATTGCCGCGTTTCGTGTTCGATCTAATAGGTGGCAAAACATACGTTGCACGACACATACATGGAAAAATATTGCTTAGTTATAGCCATTTGAAAATGCCGAAATCTGCCATATTTTACAACTAGTTGAACGCTGAAGGAGACCTTCAGGGTGGCACTCCGCTTGTTTCGAAGCAAATCAGACTGTTCGCGTCTCACCACTCGGTAATAATCCTTCACGGAAACGCCAGACTCGTGTTCAGTGTCGCCGACAATGTTCGAACAAGTTCGGACGTGTTTGAACGTGTTTGGACAAGATTGAACATGTTTGGACATATGTGTACAAGTTTGAACATGTTCGGTCAAGTTTGGGCATGTCTGGGGCGTGTTCTGACGCCCAAAGCAGGCTAAATAAAACTCAAATCGAAAAATAAACGCTGGATTCGCGTTCAGCACTGCCGAATACCCCAGAAACAGCTGTCAATTCAGTTTTGAAAATTCGACCCTGGGACCCAATTTTTGGTCGGCCCGGCGCCGAAATCAGCGTAACGACTTCCAAAATCGCAAGACAAACACTGGATTCGTGTTCAGTGTTGTCAAAAACCCCCGAAACAACTTTTAACTCAATTTCGAAAATTTGACCCCGGGATTCAAAAATTCGGCATGGCCGGGGTACGGCAGCTCAAAATAGTCAAGACACTTTGTCTAGACCAACTTTTGACGTAGAACACGTTGCGATTGCCAATTTGCCGCTAAAGGCACGCTTTCCAGGCAAAATCTCCACCCAAAGTCGAAAATCCGAAATTTCCGCTCGAGACCCGACACTTTTGGCACCGCGTATCTGAAGAACGGCACAAGCAATTTCAGCGGTTATGGTCTCAAACGAAAGGCAATGCAATGTTCTCGGACAAGTTAAAACTTGGCGAGGATTCACCGTCGCAAACTCAAGTTATGATTTTTTAAAGGTTGGAAAAAAATTCAAAATTTCGAATTTCTACCGTACTCCCGCGTCGGACCACCTAGGGAGCCCGTTCCGGTTTTGCTCTGAAGAGCATCCAAGGGTCTACAACATATCCAAAAATCACTAAAATCGGACCACTTTTGCGACAGTTATGGGCTATTGTTTTTTTTTTACTTAGCAAAAATTTGAATTTTCAAATTTTCGCAAAATTCTTCCACCACCGGAATTTTCTAGTTTCTTGTCCAGGCTGCGCGTCGACTCAACCTATCTAACGCAAAAAACCGCTTGGCGATCCGATTAGTGTAGCGCGAGAAAGCTTGGTAAGATGATTCTGTTCAATCCGACGCCCCCTATAGCACTCCTGCTTTTGCAAAGCGGAGTGCCAAAAACCCTTGAAAATATCCCTAATTTCTTGAATTCTAAAATCTGACACTGTTTCATAATTACTTGACATACTACTGTACTCAGAATGGAGCCTTCTCTGTTGATCTTCACATTCCCATGACAGCTCCCAACAACTCATCAATTTCAACCTCTCAGGCACCTCTCGGGCACTGGACCAGTGCCACAATGCGCTGGATGATCTCTCCAACCCCAACCAGCAATTCCAAAAGTCCTCTCCACTGATCATGGTGCCAATATATTTTTATCACTTTCCTAACACTCCTGCAGTCACTCCACCCCCCCCCCCCCACATTCTCTCCCTATCAAAGCCCTCTCCCACCTCCTCTGATAAATCCTTGGAACAGCAGCCTCAATGTCCACATTCTCAGGCATTTTTGGCAGTTCCTTCCTTCTCTTTCTTATCCACTCCTTCCAGTTGTGAGTGTGAGGCTCCTGCATCCTCTCACATACAAACCACCCATGGACCACAAACCTCTGTCACCCATCTGCACACCTCCCGCCCTCCCTTCCCCCCCCCCCCTCCCCCCCCCCCCCCCTATTTTGTACTCCACTTGCCAACAAAGAGCCACAGCTGTGTTCTAGTGCATATTTCATCCTGCCGTTCTCGCCTCTACCAGTGGTGCTGCCTCCCCCCCCCCCTTCCCCCCCCCCCCCTTACACCACTGCCACCGCCACCACTGCCCAAGGACATTTGACAATGGGGCAGGCCCTCGCAAGAAAAACATTCCCTTTTGTATGTATGCTTGTACTCCCCCCAGTTGTCAAAATTGCATCTACACTGCCCCTCCCCACAGTTCACCACAACCACAGCACCACAAAAATATGCTGATGCCAGAGTCCCCCCAATCCAATGCCAGAACTGAGAATGTGTGCCAAAAGTGAGAATGTGTGCTGGAATCAAAAAGTGTGCCAGATACCAAGAATGTGTGCCAGATACCAAGAATGTGTGCTGAAATCAAAGAATGTGTGCCAGAAGTGAGAATGTGTGCTGGAATCAAAGAATGTGTGCCAGAATGCAAGATAGTGTGCCAGAACCCAAGAATGTGTGCCAGAAGTGAGAATGTGTGCCAGAACCCAAGAATGTGTGCCAGAACCCAAGAATGTGTACCAGATACCGAGAATGTGTGCTGGAATCAAAGAATGTGTGCCAAATACCAAGAATGCTTGCCAGAACCCAAGAATGTGTGCCAGATACCAAGAATGTGTGCCAGATACCAAGATTGTGTGCCAGAAGTGAGAATGTGTTCTGGAATCAAAGAATGTGAGCTGGAATCAAAGAATGTGTGCCAGATACCAAGAATGTGTGCCAGAACACAAGAATGTGTGCCAGACATGCAAGAATGTGTGCCGGAATCAAAGAATGTGTGCCAGTCCCCCCAGACAACAAAAAATGTGTGCCAGTCCCCCCAAGTCCCCAAAGAATGTGTGCCAGATGTTAGAATGTGTGCCAGAGTACCCCCAACGCAAAGAATGTGTGCCGGGATCATAGAATGTGTGCAAGTCCCCCCCAAGTCCCCAAAGAATGTGTGCCAGACGTGAGAATGTGTGACGGCCCCGCAAGTCCCCAAAGAATGTGTGCCGCTCCCCCCACATGTGCAAGAATGTGTGCCAGTCCCCTCAAGTCCCCAAAGAATGTGTGCCAGAGTCAGGAATGTGTGCCAGTCCCCTCAAGTCCCCTAAGAATGTGTGCAGGTCCCCCCAGATATGCAAGAATGTGTGCCAGAGTCCCCCCACCCCAAGAATGTGTGCCAGTCCCCTCAAGTCCCCAAAGAATGTGTGCCAGAGTCAGGAATGTGTGCCAGTCCCCTCAAGTCCTTTAAGAATGTGTGCAGGTCCCCCCAGCTATGCAAGAAAGTGTGCCAGAGTCCCCCCACCCCAAGAATGTGTGCTGAGGACCAGAATCTGGCACACAAACTTCTATGCTGGCACACATTCATCTGTCATGGCACACAAAACTCCAGAGCAGCACACAAAACTCCAGAGTGGCACACAATCCTCCAAAATCTGTGTTTTGTGTGCCAGGAATCAAGTTTGTGTGCCAGGAGCTGAGAAATCAGATCCTGTGTGCCGCTTGGGTGACAAAGTGGCAATTCAGATCCTGTGTGCTGTCCATGTGGACAATAGTCCACACGCGTGCCATAAAGGGATAGCTGCACGCCATAGAACACGATCGCGTTCTTCTGCTTCGGGTCCTTGTAGGTGCGCACCTATAGATATGGCCTCATCGCAACTTACGGTTGTGCTTAGATACTGGTGCGTAGGTACATTGTATGTTGTGCGTATGTACCATAGAGTGAGAGAGCGCACCTTCAACCACAATCCGGCGCCCCAAGATGAAACATGACCGTCTTGCCCACATTCTTGGGGAAGTAGCTGCCGACTTCGAGTCAACTTCAGGTTGTTGAGTGGCGACGAGTTGCCACTCAGGTTGTAGATGGGCCATGGGTTGTCGTCCAGAATGGTGTTGTTCAGGTTGTTGAGTGGCGACGCGTTGGCGTTCAGGTTGTTGAGAGTCTGTTCTACTTCGTTTCTGTTTAGAGCTAGAAGTGGACTTCCGGAAAGCAAGCGGTCCATTTGCCCAAGTAAACCAAGTAGTGGCAGACAAAAGAAGAACCGAGGAGCACAAGACGGAGACTGACCACTCTCGAGAGAAGACGATCAAAGGAACCTTCCGCGTCTCAATCCTCCCCTTTGGGCTATGAGATTTCCCGCCTATGATCAATAGGTCTAATTTGGTCGACCAGATTTGTAAGCCCGTCGATCGGATCAGTGGCTCTTGTGTTAGAATTTTCCTAGTGCACGCGAGCTTGTTATTGACTACGTCTGTTCGCTTCTTTGTCGTGTGCTCTGGGCCGAATTGTCACATTCCCGGCCGAAAACCGGCTTTCGCCATCTGTTATCGGGCAGTCAACTCTACTTGCGCGCTCTGTTGTCTATTGAGTTGATTCTCTGCGCGATTCTGAAGTTTATTGAGGATAGCAAACTACCACTTTCACAAGGTTAAAGGCACAACATCGTCACTCAATGCAGTGTTGTTCGTATCGCTTGTATGTACTGTCGAACTAATGGTTGAATGGTTGACCTCTGTATGGCGAAGTGAAAGGGCAAGTCGAGTGGTTGACCCTGTTTCGGCTTGTCACAGCAAATTGGAAAGATTGGGTGAACTTTTGCCGTAAGGGTCCGTTTGCTGTAAGAGTGCGAACTTTTGCCGTATTCTAGGGTCCGTTTGCCGTATATCTTGATGGGAACTTTTGCAATAAGGGCTGGAACTTTTGCCGTCAAGCTGAGAACTTTTACCGTAAGACGTGGAACGTTTGCCGTCAGGTAGAGTCCGTTTGCCATCAGTAGACGGTAAGGTGTACTGCATGCACGCGTGAGGTGCTCGAGGTCGAACTCGAAGGCGCAGTCGTCCTTGTCCAGCTTCCTGAGGGCCTTCTTCTTCTTCTGTAAGTCGACGAGCAGACGCCAGGCGTAATCCTCGAGAAGGGCGTGCACGTCCAGGAATCGGGGGACTGTAGAACCGTCCGTCGACAGCATTGTGAGACTTCAGCGTCTGCGACAGATTTCAACAAACTCTGTATTGCGATCCTGTTTAGTACTATTTAATACTTAAAACCTTTTACTTTTTAAAACTTGTTCAGTTATGTCTCAAAATTCAAAAAAGTTACTTTACTTTACTCGTTAAGATATTCTGAAAAGTTATTTCACTTTACTTTACTTTTTACGAAAATCCAAAACTTTTGCAACACTTCTCATAGGGCGCAAGCTGCACGTTTCGATACGGCGAGGAAACTCTGGACACCCCTCTGGGCACACCTCTGGAGGGCCCCAAGGGACCCCTCTGAAGGTGACGCACCTTTCTGTGGTAGTACGTTACCAAAGTTGGCCTACATGATGCAACTCACTCGTCCACATTTGCGTCGAGGACAATTGTCAGTCGGCGGTTTTTTCGCCGCGCCTCAGCGCGGCGAGGTGTATATATACGGTTGACAATGTCTGTCTGTGTGTGTGTCCATCTGTCCGTGCCACCGAAGTAGAATATGTGACACATGTGGTCAAGTAGAGTCAAGGTCACTGAGTACGGATCCGATGTCCGTTTCTGTTGCTAATTTCGATTTTTCGAGATATTTACAATTAGAATATGAAAATGTCGAAAATCGACTTTTTCACCTGATGAGTTAGCCGCGAAATTTCTTCGGAAATGGAAAGAGCACGGACCGCTGATAATTTGTAACACAAAGAAAATTTTTAGTCAATGTGGAATTTGAAAGAAATTCGCAATTGTTTGTCGAAATTTCATAAATTGACAAAAATAGAACGTCGTTTGTTGACGAATGTGAATGCAGAAATTGAAAGGTCGTAAGCCAATAAGAATTTGTGACATAGTTTTTCAGTTTTGAAAAATTGCAATTTCGAGATATTTTCGATCAAAATATGGAAATGTCGAAAATCGACTTTTTCACCTGATGATATAGCGGCGAAATTTCTTCAGAAATCGAAAGAGTATAGACTGTGTATAATTTGTAATGCAAGAGAAATTTTTTGCATACGCGGAATTTCATAGAAATACGCAATTATTTGGCAAAATTTCATAAATTAACAAAAATAGAATGTCATTTATTGACGAATATGAATGCAGGAAATTGAAAAGTCGTAAGCCAATAAGAATTTGTGACATGGTTCTACAGCTTTGAAATACTGCAATTTAGAGATATTTATAATTAAAATATAAAAAAGTCGAAAATCGATTTTGTCGCCTGATGGACTAGCGGCGAAATTTCTTCAGAAATTGAAAGAGCATAGACCGCGGATAATTTGTAACACAAAAGAAATTGTTTGCAATTGTGGAATTTCATAGAAATACGCCACGATTTGCCAAAATTCTACAAATTGTCAAAAGCGTCATAACGCAGAAATGCGTACACCAAACGAAATTCCTAGTAGAGAACGACTGCACCAAACAGTTGGCAAGTTTTTTTGCTCGATGTGGCATATTGTCACAGGTATAAAACTTCATATGAATGGCGTCGTATCATGCCGATACCATATAGCGAACGCGGCGATATCACTGAGCTTTAGATCAGTTGTACAGACAACCGTATCGTGGTAATAGCTGCACTGGAATTGTAATACACGTTTTCAAGATATCTTCTCTAGATACGGCTAATTATGCGAATGAAATTCACTATACTGTTCACCAAGATTTGACAGACACAAAGTATAGGTTGAACTTTTTACACACACGGCTTGTTCCCCCATTCGATAGTGGAAAGCAATTAAAAGGCGTGTTCGCACCTTTGCATGGGGCAAGTATCGTCTAGGCAACGACGTGTCTTGTTGACACAATGGAAAGCCACGCAAAAAAATCCCTCTTCACACAACAAGACAAAGTTATGATAGCAGAGTTCGCCAACGTACGTACAGCCGGTGCTTTTAGATGGTCCACAATTTCACTGGGCTTGTAGAGTGTTAGTCATGGTACCAACCACTAAACAAATTTTCCACTGTCGAATGAGGGTAAACAATGGCTTACCGTCCGGGTGACATTGTCCTCGACGCAAATGCGGACGAGTGATTTGTATTATCTAGCCTACTGTAGCAGGCCTAGATGGCCTACTAAAGATGGCTCTAGGCCCTCCACTTGCCATTAGGCAACAAGGGAGGGGCTCTTCCCCACGCCCAATGATTGATTGGTCGACAAGAATGGGTGAGAGTCGTTGACTACCTCTCGATTTACCACTACGCTTGTTGGCTCACTCCCAAAGACAATACTTGTGTCAAACACCCAAAAGACAAGATTGGCATTTCAGCTGACTGCCTCGCACACGAACGTGTGCGCACTCAAGTGAAACAGGAGACAAACACAACGGTTCGAACAAACTGTACACACGACACCGCAAACCCTACACTTTACGACGCTGGTCACACATCGGCACGCGCATCACACTTATGTCTAAGGCGTGAACACAAGGGAGTGCCACATGTTCCACACCAACGAGAAGTAGTCGCAGGTGGTTTCTCACAAGGCCCACCGCCTGCCCTTCGGCCACCAAGGCCTGTAAACATCACCCCGTCGCATTGTGGAGCCAAGATCCTTTGGTCACCCAACTGAGGGTTTCATAATCGAAATTCGTCCGTGGAGCAAATGTGCGCACGTGTGCCAGTCGTCTTTCGCCCATGGACATGCAAAGCGTGGTGCTCGCACATACAAAGCGACATACAAAGCTCAAATACCTTGCAAACTGCTTAACAAGCTGTTTTAAAAAAGTTGAGTTGTTTTATTAATACAGAGTGGTTTGTGAGTCTTTTAAAGTGGAAGAGTAAAAGAGTGGATACTTTTGTAAAGTATTTCGAAGCCTTTCCGATATGACGCGCGCCCGCCCGGAGCCCACTATTCATGCGCTACTTCTGACACGCTCCTTTCTGAGAGGTTCTTGCAGGGCAACATTGGGATCGCCCGGGATTAATTTTTTGAGCAAGGCACACGCATTTCTGAGCGGTTGTTGCAAGGCAACATTGGGATCGCCCGGGATTAATTTTTTTAGCAGACAAAGTTGTTCGTAAGACAAGGGTTTAAAAAAACAACAGTATTTCTTTAGGAATGACCGTTCAACAACTGCCTCCACGTAAGCTTTCAAACGGTTGAACGAATGCCGCTCTACAACGTAAGACGAGCGAGTTAGGGCCCATTTGCTGTTTGAACCTTTGGGTTACTGTAGCTCGCGATATTCAAACTTTTAAGTTTCGACCAATAGAAGAACAAATGATCAGTGAGTCAAGAGCTATCCAGCAACTCAAGATCGTCTCTCTACGACGCACGCTGAGCGAGTTAGAGCGATTTCTATGCTAAAACGCAAGAATGTCGCTTTTCGTGGTGCGTGTTTGCGTAATTAACAAATTTTTTACGCCAAATGAAAGAGCACGTCGAGACCTTTTAGTTGACCTATCGCACGCCGCTCTACGACGTAAGACGAGAGTGTTAGAGCCGTTTTGCGGTTTGAACCCTCGGGTTACTGTAGCGCGCGCAATTCAAACTTTTGAATTTCGAGTTCTCTTAACGGAATTATCAGTGTGCCGAAACCTATTCAACGAACTCAAGATCGTCTCTCTATGACGGAAGACGAGCGAGTTAGACAAATTTCGCGTTTTAAACCTTTGGGTTACTGTAGCTCCCGAAATTCAAACTTTTGAGTTTCGACCAATAGAAGAACAAATGATCAGTGAGTCGAGAGCTATCCAACCAACCCAAGATCGTCTCCCTACGACGCACGCTGAGCGAGTTAGAGCGATTTCCGCGCTAAAAACGCGAGAATGTCGCTTTTCGTGTTGCGTGTTTGCGTAATTAAGAAAACTTTTAATGCCAAGCGAAAGCGCACATCGAGACCTTTTAGTTGAGCTATCGCACGCCGCTCTACGACGTAAGACGAGCGAGTAATAGCCGTTTTCAGTTTGAACCTTCGGGTTACTGTAGCGCGCGCAATTCAAACTTTTGAATTTCGAAACCTCTTAGCGCAATTCTCAGTAAGTCGAGACCTATCCATAAAGCCCAAGATCTCCTTCCTACCACTTACCGACGCCGAGATATAAGAGCGTGACGAACGCACCCACCCACCCACGCACGCACGATAAGCTCTCGTAGGGGTTCGCCCGGCTGAGGCCGGGCGAAAAAATGCTTGCTTGAAATGCAAGGTCAGTCCAAGGACGTGGGCGTTGTGCCACTGGAGTGTAACTTCCTTCGACAAGGCGTCAAGTACCGTACCGTTCATAGAATGAACCAACAGTTTGACGACGTGTCAATTGTAGCTGCTTACAGTAATCCAGTGCATGTACATAGAAGAATGATCGTTGTAATCGCGACTTATCTTCGAAACCCTCGTCCTCCAAACTGCAGCGCTGGTGGTTCTCCTCCAAGAGGTTGTCGACGAACAGGCTGCTCTGCAGTTTGGCGTACTGGTCGCAGGCGATACGGTAGCTGCAGTCGTGGATCTCCAAACTCTCCAAGTGTCACAAACGATTGTATGCCAGCAAACAAGCTGTGTGTGTAAAAAGTTCAACACATACTTCGCGCCTGTCAAATCTTGGTGAACAGTATAGTCAACTTTGTACACATCATAGCCGCCAGGTGCAGCGCTGATGATGGCTGCTGACGCTTCTTCAGATTCACTATTTCAGTGCTCCCACCCCCTCTCTGATAGCGCGAACTGCAGAGCTGTCGCTGTGAGGCTCTGAGATGTATTCAAAGGCACGGGAGCAGGTGCAACAGCAAATGCAGGCACTGGCAGGGGTACTTTGTCAAACGACTATATATATCTGAAAACGCCTATGGGCTAAGCACAAACGTCAGTGGGTTGAAGTCAGTGTATCCTGAGGCATGGGCGCTGGTGCAACCATAAATTCAGGCACTGTCAGGGGCACAGTGTCAACTGGCTTGAGATCTATCTGATTCTCCTATGGGCTGTTGTGAGCAGTGGCTGGGCACCATGGGTCCATACATGGGCTCCATAAGTATGCACAATTTCCATAAGCTTCAGGGTAAATGCAGGCACTGGCAAAGCACTGTGTCAAATGACTTTGGATCTATCTGATTCTCCTATGGTCTGATGTGAGCGTTGGGTGTGTGGTTGTGTGGTTGTGAACAGTGGCTTCTTTCCATAGCTCAATACGTGTTTCCTCTGTTTCCATAGCCATTAAGCTGTAGAGTATACAGTGTCACCTACGGGCTAAAGGCACTAGTTGGGATACTGTAGCGCGCGAGTTTGAAAACTTATTTTTGGTTTGACTACTCAGGTGGCTAGAGGAGTCCGCGGGCTACTCGACGATGTCTCAAACTCCTTCCTACGACGTCGGACGAGCGAGTTATTAAGCCCGAAGCGAGCGTGACGAACGAACGTACGTACGTACGCACGTACGTACGTACGCACGCACGCCGAGCTCTTGATAGGGTTCGCTCGGCTGAGGCCGAGCGAAAAAATTGCGAGTTTTGCGTTTCGGCGTCTGTAGCGGGGGTGGGGGGATCGCTTGGTCGCTCATTTGGGGGGCGTCGCTTACGTCGCTCATTGGAGGGGCGTCGCTTACTATTTTTTCGCTCGGCCTCAGCCGAGCGAACCCTATCAAGAGCTAGGCGTGCGTGCGTACGTAAATGGTACCTACCTAACTGGGTTAGGCCTAACCGGGTTTTTGGCAACTTGCCAAAAATCGGGTCCCCGGACGGAAGTCGAGACCTTCGATCCACCCTGCGCCTTCCCGAGACCTATCGAATAAAAAAACATTCGCCCTGATCGGCCAACTCTAGCCCGACTTATGAGCGTTTGAATTTACACAGAATCCGCACCATCACTATAGCACTCCTCCCTTTTGGAGGGGAGGAGTGCCAACAAGCTTAGAGTAAAAACTGGGTGCCCGATGATGGTTGATTGGCATTGCATAGTGTGTTGTGCATTTGAGGAGTATATTCAATAGTGCGTCAGAACAGAAAGTTGAGCATTTCTTCAGGGAGTTTCGCCACAGTTACCTCGAGTTTTTAAAGGTAGTTTGTGCCATTCTTGGGCGTTCGTTTCCTATAAGGTTCGTATTGGTGGGTACTGATCCATAAATGGATCAGGAATGTTCGCCGCAGGTTCACTTTGGAATGAAGAGGGTCTAAATGGGACGACGCCCTTTTCTTTTGGGTCATAAATGCGGGCGGTTACGACACCGTTGCGGTAGATTGCAGAACCGCACAGGAATTGCCGCGTTTCGTGTTCGATCTAATAGGTGGCAAAACATACGTTGCACGACACATACATGGAAAAATATTGCTTAGTTATAGCCATTTGAAAATGCCGAAATCTGCCATATTTTACAAAAACCCTTGAAAATATCCCTAATTTCTTGAATTCTAAAATCTGACACTGTTTCATAATTACTTGACATACTACTGTACTCAGAATGGAGCCTTCTCTGTTGATCTTCACATTCCCATGACAGCTCCCAACAACTCATCCATTTCAACCTCTCAGGCACCTCTCAGGCACTGGACCAGTGCCACAATGCACTGGATGATCTCTCCAACCTCAACCAGCAATTCCAAAAGTCCTCTCCACTGGGCATGGCACCTAAATATTTTTATCACTTTGTTAACACCCCTGCAGTCACTCCACCCCCCCCCCACATTTCCTCCCTATCAAAACCCTCTCCCACCTCCTCTGATAAATCCTTGGAACAGCAGCCTCAATGTCCACATTCTCAGGCATTTTGGCAGTTCCTTCCTTCTCTTTCTTATCCACCCCTTCCAGTTGTGAGTGTGAGGCTCCTGCATCTCTCACAGACAAACCAACCATGGACCACAAACCTCTGTCAACCATCTGCACACCTCCCGCCCTCCCTCCCCCCCCCCTCCCCCCCCCCCCTATTTTGTACTCCACTTGCCAACAAAGAGCCACAGCTGTGTTCTAGTGCATATTTCATCCTGCCGTTCTCGCCTCTACCAGTGGTGCTGCCTCCCCCCCCCCCCTTCCCCCCCCCCCTTACACCACTGCCACCGCCACCACTGCCCAAGGACATTTGACAATGGGGCAGGCCCTCGCAAGAAAAACATTCCCTTTTGTATGTATGCTTGTACTCCCCCCAGTTGTCAAAATTGCATCTACACTGCCCCTCCCCACAGTTCACCACAACCACAGCACCACAAAAATATGCTGATGCCAGAGTCCCCCCAATCCAATGCCAGAACTGAGAATGTGTGCCAAAAGTGAGAATGTGTGCTGGAATCAAAAAGTGTGCCAGATACCAAGAATGTGTGCCAGATACCAAGAATGTGTGCTGAAATCAAAGAATGTGTGCCAGAAGTGAGAATGTGTGCTGGAATCAAAGAATGTGTGCCAGAATGCAAGATAGTGTGCCAGAACCCAAGAATGTGTGCCAGAAGTGAGAATGTGTGCCAGAACCCAAGAATGTGTGCCAGAACCCAAGAATGTGTACCAGATACCGAGAATGTGTGCTGGAATCAAAGAATGTGTGCCAAATACCAAGAATGCTTGCCAGAACCCAAGAATGTGTGCCAGATACCAAGAATGTGTGCCAGATACCAAGATTGTGTGCCAGAAGTGAGAATGTGTGCTGGAATCAAAGAATGTGAGCTGGAATCAAAGAATGTGTGCCAGATACCAAGAATGTGTGCCAGAACACAAGAATGTGTGCCAGACATGCAAGAATGTGTGCCGGAATCAAAGAATGTGTGCCAGTCCCCCCAGACAACAAAAAATGTGTGCCAGTCCCCCCAAGTCCCCAAAGAATGTGTGCCAGATGTTAGAATGTGTGCCAGAGTACCCCCAACGCAAAGAATGTGTGCCGGGATCATAGAATGTGTGCAAGTCCCCCCAAGTCCCCAAAGAATGTGTGCCAGACGTGAGAATGTGTGACGGCCCCGCAAGTCCCCAAAGAATGTGTGCCGCTCCCCCCACATGTGCAAGAATGTGTGCCAGTCCCCTCAAGTCCCCAAAGAATGTGTGCCAGAGTCAGGAATGTGTGCCAGTCCCCTCAAGTCCCCTAAGAATGTGTGCAGGTCCCCCCAGATATGCAAGAATGTGTGCCAGAGTCCCCCCACCCCAAGAATGTGTGCCAGTCCCCTCAAGTCCCCAAAGAATGTGTGCCAGAGTCAGGAATGTGTGCCAGTCCCCTCAAGTCCTTTAAGAATGTGTGCAGGTCCCCCCAGCTATGCAAGAAAGTGTGCCAGAGTCCCCCCACCCCAAGAATGTGTGCTGAGGACCAGAATCTGGCACACAAACTTCTATGCTGGCACACATTCATCTGTCATGGCACACAAAACTCCAGAGCAGCACACAAAACTCCAGAGTGGCACACAATCCTCCAAAATCTGTGTTTTGTGTGCCAGGAATCAAGTTTGTGTGCCAGGAGCTGAGAAATCAGATCCTGTGTGCCGCTTGGGTGACAAAGTGGCAATTCAGATCCTGTGTGCTGTCCATGTGGACAATAGTCCACACGCGTGCCATAAAGGGATAGCTGCACGCCATAGAACACGATCGCGTTCTTCTGCTTCGGGTCCTTGTAGGTGCGCACCTATAGATATGGCCTCATCGCAACTTACGGTTGTGCTTAGATACTGGTGCGTAGGTACATTGTATGTTGTGCGTATGTACCATAGAGTGAGAGAGCGCACCTTCAACCACAATCCGGCGCCCCAAGATGAAACATGACCGTCTTGCCCACATTCTTGGGGAAGTAGCTGCCGACTTCGAGTCAACTTCAGGTTGTTGAGTGGCGACGAGTTGCCACTCAGGTTGTAGATGGGCCATGGGTTGTCGTCCAGAATGGTGTTGTTCAGGTTGTTGAGTGGCGACGCGTTGGCGTTCAGGTTGTTGAGAGTCTGTTCTACTTCGTTTCTGTTTAGAGCTAGAAGTGGACTTCCGGAAAGCAAGCGGTCCATTTGCCCAAGTAAACCAAGTAGTGGCAGACAAAAGAAGAACCGAGGAGCACAAGACGGAGACTGACCACTCTCGAGAGAAGACGATCAAAGGAACCTTCCGCGTCTCAATCCTCCCCTTTGGGCTATGAGATTTCCCGCCTATGATCAATAGGTCTAATTTGGTCGACCAGATTTGTAAGCCCGTCGATCGGATCAGTGGCTCTTGTGTTAGAATTTTCCTAGTGCACGCGAGCTTGTTATTGACTACGTCTGTTCGCTTCTTTGTCGTGTGCTCTGGGCCGAATTGTCACATTCCCGGCCGAAAACCGGCTTTCGCCATCTGTTATCGGGCAGTCAACTCTACTTGCGCGCTCTGTTGTCTATTGAGTTGATTCTCTGCGCGATTCTGAAGTTTATTGAGGATAGCAAACTACCACTTTCACAAGGTTAAAGGCACAACATCGTCACTCAATGCAGTGTTGTTCGTATCGCTTGTATGTACTGTCGAACTAATGGTTGAATGGTTGACCTCTGTATGGCGAAGTGAAAGGGCAAGTCGAGTGGTTGACCCTGTTTCGGCTTGTCACAGCAAATTGGAAAGATTGGGTGAACTTTTGCCGTAAGGGTCCGTTTGCTGTAAGAGTGCGAACTTTTGCCGTATTCTAGGGTCCGTTTGCCGTATATCTTGATGGGAACTTTTGCAATAAGGGCTGGAACTTTTGCCGTCAAGCTGAGAACTTTTACCGTAAGACGTGGAACGTTTGCCGTCAGGTAGAGTCCGTTTGCCATCAGTAGACGGTAAGGTGTACTGCATGCACGCGTGAGGTGCTCGAGGTCGAACTCGAAGGCGCAGTCGTCCTTGTCCAGCTTCCTGAGGGCCTTCTTCTTCTTCTGTAAGTCGACGAGCAGACGCCAGGCGTAATCCTCGAGAAGGGCGTGCACGTCCAGGAATCGGGGGACTGTAGAACCGTCCGTCGACAGCATTGTGAGACTTCAGCGTCTGCGACAGATTTCAACAAACTCTGTATTGCGATCCTGTTTAGTACTATTTAATACTTAAAACCTTTTACTTTTTAAAACTTGTTCAGTTATGTCTCAAAATTCAAAAAAGTTACTTTACTTTACTCGTTAAGATATTCTGAAAAGTTATTTCACTTTACTTTACTTTTTACGAAAATCCAAAACTTTTGCAACACTTCTCATAGGGCGCAAGCTGCACGTTTCGATACGGCGAGGAAACTCTGGACACCCCTCTGGGCACACCTCTGGAGGGCCCCAAGGGACCCCTCTGAAGGTGACGCACCTTTCTGTGGTAGTACGTTACCAAAGTTGGCCTACATGATGCAACTCACTCGTCCACATTTGCGTCGAGGACAATTGTCAGTCGGCGGTTTTTTCGCCGCGCCTCAGCGCGGCGAGGTGTATATATACGGTTGACAATGTCTGTCTGTGTGTGTGTCCATCCGTCCGTGCCACCGAAGTAGAATATGTGACACATGTGGTCAAGTAGAGTCAAGGTCACTGAGTACGGATCCGATGTCCGTTTCTGTTGCTAATTTCGATTTTTCGAGATATTTACAATTAGAATATGAAAATGTCGAAAATCGACTTTTTCACCTGATGAGTTAGCCGCGAAATTTCTTCGGAAATGGAAAGAGCACGGACCGCTGATAATTTGTAACACAAAGAAAATTTTTAGTCAATGTGGAATTTGAAAGAAATTCGCAATTGTTTGTCGAAATTTCATAAATTGACAAAAATAGAACGTCGTTTGTTGACGAATGTGAATGCAGAAATTGAAAGGTCGTAAGCCAATAAGAATTTGTGACATAGTTTTTCAGTTTTGAAAATTGCAATTTCGAGATATTTTCGATCAAAATATGGAAATGTCGAAAATCGACTTTTTCACCTGATGATATAGCGGCGAAATTTCTTCAGAAATCGAAAGAGTATAGACTGTGTATAATTTGTAATGCAAGAGAAATTTTTTGCATACGCGGAATTTCATAGAAATACGCAATTATTTGGCAAAATTTCATAAATTAACAAAAATAGAATGTCATTTATTGACGAATATGAATGCAGGAAATTGAAAAGTCGTAAGCCAATAAGAATTTGTGACATGGTTCTACAGCTTTGAAATACTGCAATTTAGAGATATTTATAATTAAAATATAAAAAAGTCGAAAATCGATTTTGTCGCCTGATGGACTAGCGGCGAAATTTCTTCAGAAATTGAAAGAGCATAGACCGCGGATAATTTGTAACACAAAAGAAATTGTTTGCAATTGTGGAATTTCATAGAAATACGCCACGATTTGCCAAAATTCTACAAATTGTCAAAAGCGTCATAACGCAGAAATGCGTACACCAAACGAAATTCCTAGTAGAGAACGACTGCACCAAACAGTTGGCAAGTTTTTTTGCTCGATGTGGCATATTGTCACAGGTATAAAACTTCATATGAATGGCGTCGTATCATGCCGATACCAGAAAGCGAACGCGGCGATATCGCTGAGCTTTAGATCAGTTGTACAGACAACCGTATCGTGGTAATAGCTGCACTGGAATTGTAATACACGTTTTCAAGATACCTTCTCTAGATACGGCTAATTATGCGAATGAAATTCACTATACTGTTCACCAAGATTTGACAGACACAAAGTATAGGTTGAACTTTTTACACACACGGCTTGTTCCCCCATTCGATAGTGGAAAGCAATTAAAAGGCGTGTTCGCACCTTTGCATGGGGCAAGTATCGTCTAGGCAACGACGTATCTTGTTGACACAATGGAAAGCCACGCAAAAAAATCCCTCTTCACACAACAAGACAAAGTTATGATAGCAGAGTTCGCCAACGTACGTACAGCCGGTGCTTTTAGATGGTCCACAATTTCACTGGGCTTGTAGAGTGTTAGTCATGGTACCAACCACTAAACAAATTTTCCACTGTCGAATGAGGGTAAACAATGGCTTACCGTCCGGGTGACATTGTCCTCGACGCAAATGCGGACGAGTGATTTGTATTATCTAGCCTACTGTAGCAGGCCTAGATGGCCTACTAAAGATGGCTCTAGGCCCTCCACTTGCCATTAGGCAACAAGGGAGGGGCTCTTCCCCACGCCCAATGATTGATTGGTCGACAAGAATGGGTGAGAGTCGTTGACTACCTCTCGATTTACCACTACGCTTGTTGGCTCACTCCCAAAGACAATACTTGTGTCAAACACCCAAAAGACAAGATTGGCATTTCAGCTGACTGCCTCGCACACGAACGTGTGCGCACTCAAGTGAAACAGGAGACAAACACAACGGTTCGAACAAACTGTACACACGACACCGCAAACCCTACACTTTACGACGCTGGTCACACATCGGCACGCGCATCACACTTATGTCTAAGGCGTGAACACAAGGGAGTGCCACATGTTCCACACCAACGAGAAGTAGTCGCAGGTGGTTTCTCACAAGGCCCACCGCCTGCCCTTCGGCCACCAAGGCCTGTAAACATCACCCCGTCGCATTGTGGAGCCAAGATCCTTTGGTCACCCAACTGAGGGTTTCATAATCGAAATTCGTCCGTGGAGCAAATGTGCGCACGTGTGCCAGTCGTCTTTCGCCCATGGACATGCAAAGCGTGGTGCTCGCACATACAAAGCGACATACAAAGCTCAAATACCTTGCAAACTGCTTAACAAGCTGTTTTAAAAAAGTTGAGTTGTTTTATTAATACAGAGTGGTTTGTGAGTCTTTTAAAGTGGAAGAGTAAAAGAGTGGATACTTTTGTAAAGTATTTCGAAGCCTTTCCGATATGACGCGCGCCCGCCCGGAGCCCACTATTCATGCGCTACTTCTGACACGCTCCTTTCTGAGAGGTTCTTGCAGGGCAACATTGGGATCGCCCGGGATTAATTTTTTGAGCAAGGCACACGCATTTCTGAGCGGTTGTTGCAAGGCAACATTGGGATCGCCCGGGATTAATTTTTTTAGCAGACAAAGTTGTTCGTAAGACAAGGGTTTAAAAAAACAACAGTATTTCTTTAGGAATGACCGTTCAACAACTGCCTCCACGTAAGCTTTCAAACGGTTGAACGAATGCCGCTCTACAACGTAAGACGAGCGAGTTAGGGCCCATTTGCTGTTTGAACCTTTGGGTTACTGTAGCTCGCGATATTCAAACTTTTAAGTTTCGACCAATAGAAGAACAAATGATCAGTGAGTCAAGAGCTATCCAGCAACTCAAGATCGTCTCTCTACGACGCACGCTGAGCGAGTTAGAGCGATTTCTATGCTAAAACGCAAGAATGTCGCTTTTCGTGGTGCGTGTTTGCGTAATTAACAAATTTTTTACGCCAAATGAAAGAGCACGTCGAGACCTTTTAGTTGACCTATCGCACGCCGCTCTACGACGTAAGACGAGAGTGTTAGAGCCGTTTTGCGGTTTGAACCCTCGGGTTACTGTAGCGCGCGCAATTCAAACTTTTGAATTTCGAGTTCTCTTAACGGAATTATCAGTGTGCCGAAACCTATTCAACGAACTCAAGATCGTCTCTCTATGACGGAAGACGAGCGAGTTAGACAAATTTCGCGTTTTAAACCTTTGGGTTACTGTAGCTCCCGAAATTCAAACTTTTGAGTTTCGACCAATAGAAGAACAAATGATCAGTGAGTCGAGAGCTATCCAACCAACCCAAGATCGTCTCCCTACGACGCACGCTGAGCGAGTTAGAGCGATTTCCGCGCTAAAAACGCGAGAATGTCGCTTTTCGTGTTGCGTGTTTGCGTAATTAAGAAAACTTTTAATGCCAAGCGAAAGCGCACATCGAGACCTTTTAGTTGAGCTATCGCACGCCGCTCTACGACGTAAGACGAGCGAGTAATAGCCGTTTTCAGTTTGAACCTTCGGGTTACTGTAGCGCGCGCAATTCAAACTTTTGAATTTCGAAACCTCTTAGCGCAATTCTCAGTAAGTCGAGACCTATCCATAAAGCCCAAGATCTCCTTCCTACCACTTACCGACGCCGAGATATAAGAGCGTGACGAACGCACCCACCCACCCACGCACGCACGATAAGCTCTCGTAGGGGTTCGCCCGGCTGAGGCCGGGCGAAAAAATGCTTGCTTGAAATGCAAGGTCAGTCCAAGGACGTGGGCGTTGTGCCACTGGAGTGTAACTTCCTTCGACAAGGCGTCAAGTACCGTACCGTTCATAGAATGAACCAACAGTTTGACGACGTGTCAATTGTAGCTGCTTACAGTAATCCAGTGCATGTACATAGAAGAATGATCGTTGTAATCGCGACTTATCTTCGAAACCCTCGTCCTCCAAACTGCAGCGCTGGTGGTTCTCCTCCAAGAGGTTGTCGACGAACAGGCTGCTCTGCAGTTTGGCGTACTGGTCGCAGGCGATACGGTAGCTGCAGTCGTGGATCTCCAAACTCTCCAAGTGTCACAAACGATTGTATGCCAGCAAACAAGCTGTGTGTGTAAAAAGTTCAACACATACTTCGCGCCTGTCAAATCTTGGTGAACAGTATAGTCAACTTTGTACACATCATAGCCGCCAGGTGCAGCGCTGATGATGGCTGCTGACGCTTCTTCAGATTCACTATTTCAGTGCTCCCACCCCCTCTCTGATAGCGCGAACTGTTAGAGGGGGGGGGGGGGGGGGGGAGGGCTTAGGCTCTCGTCGCACCTGAAAGCAGCTCGAAGGCTTCGTCGTGGTAGGTGCTGACCACCATACGTGTAACCGGGGGGGCATGGGGGGGGGGGGGGGGGGGGGTAAGCCCCCCCCCCCTAGCCGAAAGTGTACCCCCCCCCCATACCCCCCCCCCAGGTACCCCCCTCCCGCCTTACCCAAAAGACCCCCCCACAGAATTTCAAAAATTTTCGCCTGCGGCGCTTAAAAATGGCAAAAATTTTGCCTGCGGCGCTTGAAAATAGCAAAGTTTTCGCTTGCGGCGCTATATTTTGGACATTTTTGACCAAAATTAAGCGATTTTTGGCACTTTTTGGCCTATTTTTGCAAAATTTTCTTATTTTTTGGCACTTTTTTAGCAAAATTTTTAGGTCATTTGACCCCCCCTCCAGGGACCTCAGACCCCCCCCCCTGAGGGGTCCTATACCCCCCCCCCCCGACCCCCCACCCCCCCTGGCCGGTTGGCGCTTACACGTATGACTACGCCTGGTACATCCAAGCAAAGATATTTTGAAATTTAAGTTGTTTGAAATTGTCGAAATTTGGCAATTTTGAGAAAAACCTTGAAAATATCATAAAATTCGTTAATTATAAAATATAGAACTATTTGCTAAATAGTTGGCAGACTATGCCCGACAACCATGCAAAGACATTCTGAAATTTAAGCTATTTGAAATTGTCTAAATGTGGGAATTTTAACAATACCCTTGAAAATATACGTAAATTCGTTAATTATAAAATCCGAAACTATTTGTTAAATACATAGCAGACTATGCTCGATACTTACGTGCAAAGAAACTTTGAAATTTAAGCCGTTTGAAATTGTCGAAATTTGGGGATTTTGACAAAACCCTTAAAAATATCCTAAATTTCGTTAATTATAATCTCTGAAACTATTTGCTAAATACTTGGCAGACTATGCTCGACACATCCGTGCAAAGAAGTTTTGAAATTTAAGCTGTTTGAAATTGCCAAAATTTGGGAATTACGAAAATACCCTTGAAAATATCCCTAATTTCGTCATTTATAAAATCTGAAGCTATTTGTTAAATGCTTGGCAGACTATGCTCCATACATTCGCGCAAAGAAATTATGAAATTTAAGCTTTTTGAAATTGTCGAAATTTTGGATTTTTGACAATACCCTTGAAAATATCCCTAATTTCGTTAATTATGAAACCTGAAACTATTTGATAAATGCTTGGTAGACTATGCTCGACACATCCGTGAAAAGAAATTGTGAAATTTAAGCTGTTTGAAATTGTCAAAATTTGGGGATTTTAACAAAATCCTTAAAAATATCCTAAATTTCGTTAATTATAATTGCTGAAACTATTTGCTAAATACTTGGCAGACTATGCTCGTTACATCGGTGCAAAGAAGTTTTGAAATATAAGCTGTTTGAATTGTTCGAAATTTGGGAATTTTGGCAAAAACCTTGAAAATATCCCTAATTTTGTGAATTCCAAAATCCGAAACTATGTCACAAACTACGTCTTGTGCCCTTTCCATTTCAGCAAAAACTTTGCCGATACGACTTAAGTAAATAAAAGTGTCATTTTTGACATTTTCATATTTTAATTGTGAATATCTCGAAATATGGAAATTAGCAACAGAAACGGACAACGGCACGCTACTCAGCGCATTCGACTCCATTGGGTGGCACTAACCGTCATGCTTAGTTAGACCGCACACACAAACACACACACAAACAAACAAACACACACACAGACAATAGCATCCGTATATTATATACTCGCCGCGCTGGGGCTCGGCGAAAAAACAGGACCGGCGAAAAAATTCGCAGAAACGCGAAAGTTATTCGAGTTTAAAGTTGCCCGGTTTTGTTGGGACACCCTGTAGAATGGTTATTCGAATTCCTGACTCTGCAGGCGGATGTTCTGGAGCAGGAAAAACTTGCCCCCCCCCCCCCGCCATGCCCATCTTCCACCCAAAGGTCTCAGGGAGCTGGAACTCGACGTGTTCCCCTATGGATGGATAAACGAGGTGGGCCTTTCTAACAGCGTTTATTGTGCAAAAGAAGGGTCAATGCTTTTCGCACCTTCCATTT